>WAAG01041486.1:0-17105 GCA_013390105.1 Tichodroma muraria
TTGACATTAAAGTTTAATTAAGACTTGTATAAAGGGTGCCTAGAAATAGACATTTATCAGATATTCTGGCTTGAAACCAAAGCATTAGTCACTGAACACCTTTGGGAAAGAAGCTGGCACTTATAAAAGCAACAGAAGGCAAAAGCACTGCATAAGCAGATAGGTTCCAAGACAAAAGCAAATTAAAGAAAAACACAATGTTAACATTTTGGTAGCTTGTCAAGTTGAGGTTAAATTTGAACATTGTTTTAGTACTTATATACTCACCACTCACTCCTCTTCCCCACGTTAAAGCCAAGCTCATTAACAATATGCTGTCACAAAGATGCCTCCCAGCTTAACACACAAGTACACAAAAGCACCAGGTGCACATCTGGGACTACAACAAAGCTGAACTAAAGCTTTTCCTGGGTAATCATATTTCATTCTTCATTAAAAAATGCATGATGCAGACTAGAAATTTACAGAGCAGGCCAAAATCTAAGCAATTTAAACAAAACACGATAGTGCATACTTGAAGAACTGTTACTCATTAAATAAAGCATTACATTGCCATCCCTATTTGATTTCATTCTTTTAAAACCAAAAGTGTTTGCTCTGCTCTTCAAAGATAATGAATGCATTCTGTCAAGACAAAATAAATTATTGCTTCATAGCTAACTAGTTTTTAATTGAGATTCTAGGGGCACAAGGTAATTTAAGGTGATCACACTTTATCAAGATATTTACACTATTTATTTACACTGCAAATCTGCTGCTGGTGCCTAATGTCAAGCAGGTATGTTGTAATCTCTTTTCATTTCTTAGAGCTTGGAATTACTTACAAAACTGGATTTCTAATGTCACGAATGAAAATGCTGCACAACCATTCTTTCTGAAAAGTTTATGAGTGTTTAAATAAAATAATCATCCAGCCTAAGAAAATGAAAGGCCTTAAGACTCATGCTACAGGCCACACATTAAAGTGGGCAGAAAGATACTCATCATACTCTGAAATCTATGAAGATGACAAAGTGTGTGCTCAGGAACATGTAGGTGTGATTAATCTGCATTACATGACTCTCAGCATCTTTTGATGCCATTTTAGGTTGTTCAACGTAGTATTTTGATTTAAGTAGAATAAACTTTAAAAGTGATGACACAAGAAAATCCAAGCTACATGTAAAATATCTAAATAGCTGAGATTCACAACAGGTACAATTCCTCTTTTTGCCTACCAACTACCTGTATTTCTTACTTTGAAATAGAAGCGTCAATAAAGAAAAAGGTTGTGATGATAAAATACAACTTAAAGCAATTAAGTGGCTCTTTTATTTAAGAATATTACATCTTCAGTTTTATAGTGCTGATTGAGACTTCATACAGTGCAAGTAGAGTATATCCAAGAAAGAGCAGCAGAAATAACCAATAGCTTGTCAATTTTACAATAGTTATGATGTCTGCATACTGAGTATGCATTGTGCAGTGTTATCTTAGCCCAGTTATATATGATGTGTAGAAGACAAATTTATGTTTTTGTGAAGATGTGTATTATGAGCTGTAAAATCTTCTAATTATGCAGTAACAGTTCTTCAATGATACAGATTTCTGTTACATTTCCTGGAAGATTTATGATTTAAAAATAGTCTTCAATTAAGCACAGCTTTACTTCTTATTTTTTCTCAGGGAGTCCTAAGAATTTGAAAATTACTGTTATTTATATACAAAAGATTAAGGAAAAAATTAAATAAAATCATAGTAAATCTTGTCCAAAAAAATGAAAGCTACATTATACTTACTTTGGAAAAACAACTTTTCCAGAAACTCTCAAGTCAGCTGAACAATTTTCTTGGGAGCAAAATCTTGCAAAAATAAACTGTAAAAGCCAAATTAAAAAAAAAAAAGGCACTTCAATATCTTATGCTTCCTATAGTGAGAACAGCATTTCCAGAGAAAGAAACTCATCAATTAGTAACTAAGCATCAGGAAGTGTCTAATAGCTCTTACTGCTAACATGCAATTCAATCAGCATACGATCTTCCATTTTCCAAACACATTCTGTGCATCCAGAGTAACAGTGGGGAGGCCTTCCAGACTCAGTCTGCCACAGTTAAACCTGTGGGTGTATGTTCAGACAGTTTTTACAGCAGTACATAAGGATGGCAGGATGGTTTAGAAGATCCAGAACTGACGTCTGTGCACTCTCCTATGATACAGCACATTAATTTTTGCAAGAGTTTAATTACACAACCCTTACTGATCCTACTGTTAGTAAGGTTTGATGAGAGCAGAGGCACCAGGAGTTGCAGGTGCCTGTGCCTTGGTTATCAATATGCTATAGAGCACGCTTATGTCACTCACTGTATTCAACACCACCCTCTTTCTTTCTCTCTCTAACTCTGAGGTTTCTAAAACAAAATTTTGAATGAAAATGAGAAGTCAAAGCATGCCATTTAAAAGAAATGTATCTCAGGAGTTCTCATGGCCAGCTGTATCTCAGTTACACGAACCACAGAGAAAGCTGAGTTGGAAGGACCCATCAGGACCACTGGATGCAGCTCCTGGCCCTGCACAGGACATCCCCAAGAGTCACAGCCTGTGCCTGAGAGCATTGTACAAACGCTTCTGGAACGCAGGCTTGGTGCTCTGCCCTCTTTTCTTGGGAGCTTACCATAGTAAAAAGTTAAAAATTTAACACATTCTGACTTTCACTAAAGTGAAAGTCTCTTAGTAAGTTGGGATTTTTTTTTGAAAAACGGTTAATCTCATAGTTACCAAAGGATAAAGAATATACTCTTCTTTTCCCCTCACAGACTGCATTCGAAAACCTGCAGGACCTTTACAGAGCTAATATTTCAGCAACATCAACACTTCAAGATTAATACCAACACGATATTGTGTATTTAACACAGAAATCATTTTAAAGCACAGTTTTATATTGGAAAGTGACTCATACTGTGTAGTTGAAAAAAATGGATATTTCCAAGAGTGAATTTCATACATGTGTGTTCAGAGGTATATGTTACTATATATGCTGGCAAGTTCTCTGCACATACCTTTTTTATTTTTAAATCATAATACAGATTGTATACAAGTTCTGCAAAGATTTATTTTTAGCAAAAAATTAGTCATTTTTTAGCATTCTGGTTTATTAATTATTAAAAATATCAAGACACTATCCCTAGGTGCTGGTATGGGAAATGCATTCCTTTGCATGCTATGTATCAGTGAAGCTTTTTTTAACTGGAGATTAAACATGAATATTTACTCACTGCAACGGAAAAAAGAGAACTCATACACTAACCTTGCTTTTTATAACATCTTTTTCTTTCCTGCGTTGAAGAACAGGTTGAAGTGGTGAAAATTCTTGAACGTTTCTTTTCTGTAGAATATGATGGCCCAGACGGTAACTCGCTTCAACATGTACAGGAGTCAAGATATCCCTTACATCTTTCTATGAAAATTGGAAACCTAATGAGTTAATCATATAAGACAAAACATGTATGCTTATGTTTTAAAGTTACAAGGTTACCCAGAACTCACTAAACCAGCAAAACTTATTTTTCACATGTAAAATAATTCTGTATGACTAATAGACTTTTCCAGACATCTTGGTTGTTGAAGGAGGCAATGAGAAATGCATAAAAGCATAGTATCTTCAATGACAGCATCAGGCATTTCAGAGTGGATGATTCTTCTCTGAGGAGGAATCTTACTGAATAGAGAGCCTACTTCTGTCAATAATCCTGCATCACACACCTCTGAAAGGCTGCACTGCCCAAGTAGAAAAATAGGCAAAGTTGGCTAAAATGGAGAAAGTTAACCAGCGGAATGAGGCCAGACAAACCCAGTGGGTATTTGCGTATGAAATCAAAAGGAGTTCTCCCACAGTACAGTGAAATCAAGTCATAACTGCATTTTATTTTTCTGCCCCTTTATTTCTCATTCTGTATTAAAAAGATTGAACTCCTCAATAAATGACTGTTTTGTACATGAAGCCTTGCCTGCGTAAGAATGATCAAATCAGAGCCCAAACTACCTACTTGTGAAAACTGAACAGCTTGAAGCACCAACAGTAACAAACCTGATTAAATTGCTCCCTAAGTGCAGGGAATATTCAGACACTGATTGTCCTTCCACATGGCCACTATTTTGACTCTTATCTGCAAGCTTGTGTTGGCCAAATCACATATTATCTAACTCATAATAATTTTCCACAAGGTCTTCTCTGCATCTGCTTTATATTGCTTCCATTATACTAATTAGCTATTAATTAGCCTTTACTCAAAAGACATAAAATTTATACTGTCTCTTGCAAGGACTGTACTTGACAGACATTCACACTTACTTAACTTTAGGAGCTTATACAAGTACAGAAACCTCAGTGGGTGGAAGGAGATGCTTATAATCCTATTAATTAAGAATTGAAAAGAAAATTGAATTCTATGGAGGAAAAAAAAAATCCTAATGATGGACTATAGGAAATGATGGGGCAAATCAATTCCTTCCTCCTACACAGGTACCTGCTAATGCTGGTACAGCAATCTGTACAAGGTCAGCTGTCAATCACATATCTGTTAGTTTACAAAACTCTTATAAAATAAATGGCAATTTGCCATTGCTTCTGCAAGCAACATTCACTTAGGTGCAACTATCAGTTGAAATGCATCTGGGCAATTTTCCAGTAAGTACCATAAGCTTGCTTTCTACCCTGAAGCTTTATGATGAAGAATTGGCTTCCAATCGTGTCACAAAAGAAAAAGTAAGGGAAACCAAGGAAAGAAAAATACATGGAAGAGTATTTCCTGCAGGTTTTTTGTAGCTGTAGAAAACAGAATTTATTTTCCAGCCTTTGTGAAGGATCAACTGCAGCAGTCACCTTGATAGATGTTTGTTTCAAAAAGGTCACAGAATTGCTACCTTGAAGATTTTAAAGAAAAGGCTAGACAAACTAGTCCATTATTTTATTGCCCTTATTTCTCCTTACATCTAAATACTCCTTCTCTTCCCTCCTAGGTAAGGTCTGACAGGAGAAAAGTCTATTTCTTCTGACTTTAATAAAATATGATTCCTTTGTGTCCACTGATTTTTATTGTTTCTTGTGGTTTAGGACTTCCAAGTTTTTCCAAAACTTTTGTTTTGCAAGACAAGCTTCTAAGATGTTTGATAGAGTAAAAGTGATTAATTTTTTCTTGTTAATTGAGCGGCCTTAAAAATATTATATCCTTGTCCTGATTACAGGTGTTTTTCCACTTTGAAGACAAGTTTCTCATTCATCTTTCAGAGGGATACATTAAGCATGAATATGACAGTTCATTCCCTCCAGGGCAACAGACACTTTGAGACTACTTTTGTAGTTCAGATCTTACTGATAGATTCTTACTAACTTACTTCTGGGTCAGTACCATGCTCAGTTTCAAAGGATGGTGGCTGTTGGACCAAACTCTACTTCAGCAGAAACCACCACCAGCCAAACCCAGCAGCTGGTGTCAGTACAGGCCTCCCTGGCCAACACCCTCTGCAGGTCTCCAGCAGCCTCCTGCCGTGCCCATTGCTCTGGCAGAACTTCTGCCTCAGTGGCTTCTCCTCTGAAGCACTTCTGTCAGCAAATATTTCTACAGCAAAGTTGTCTCTACACCATCACAGAGGGAGAACTGTAACCACATTCACGACTAAGCTGGTCCAGAAGAAAGACATATCTGTGCAGGCTTCACGTTTGTAAGCAGAGAGATCCCTTTTTCAGCACAGTGCACATTCTAAATACTGTTCAGCTCTAAATTCATTCTTTCAATAATCCTCATGAGTGCTCTTCCTACCCCATTTCCACCTTCAGATTATGGGTGAGTGCTGCATTCCTTGAAGGAAAAAAAAAAAAATCAAGCAAGCCCAAGCAATGCTCTTCTTCACACCCTGCTAGCCTTTGGCTCCTTGCAGCAAATCCACAAAGCACAGCACACTATAAACCTTGAACCACAGACTTTGCTAACAATCATCTTCATTTCACTTCCTACGAATCCGGAATGGGTTCTTTCCTTTTAGCTGAGTCTACCTTATGTAAACGACAAAACATAAAAATTACAAGTTTTAAGGTTTTGCATTAAGGAGTACATAAGAAAGTTCCATCAGGAATGTTCAGCAGAATATGAATGTTATATCTTCTTGGTTGCTCCAATCCAACCTTAATCTATGTATGATCTGTCATCCATAAAAATGAAGAAAAAAATTTCAAGAATGCTCATGGTCCAACTTAATCACTTAA
The DNA here is from genome assembly GCA_013390105.1 of Tichodroma muraria. Taxonomy (NCBI): domain Eukaryota; kingdom Metazoa; phylum Chordata; class Aves; order Passeriformes; family Sittidae; genus Tichodroma; species Tichodroma muraria. The sequence continues at coordinate 6,239 of WAAG01041486.1, forward strand.
GGTTATCATTATTATTATTATGCTTCTTCTCACCAATATAAGAGATGACATCCCCAGAGAAAGCTGAGAAAGCATCAGAATTAAAATACATTAACTGTAGAAGTTCTGAATACAAATATTTTACTTCCAAAGTGATGCGATGCAATTGTAAACAGAATAGGTTCTTTTGCAGCCGGTCTGCTTTTCAAAGGAGAACAAAGGATTTACAAGGTAATACATGCTGAAAACTACATTACCCTCATAAATGCTGGATGATCTTTGCAGGTAGTAATATTGCTGTAAATCTTTACTTTTCCTGAGATTGTATCATGTGTTCCATTGGAGGAAAAATAAAATCTTGCTTGTGTATCCTCTCTTCTGTTCACATCAACACTCAGATTATAAAGCAATACTACAAAATAAAACCCAGGGAAAATAAAGGCCATAAAAATCTTTAAGTGTTGTAATCTTAATGAATTTATGGTAGAAGTTACAATTTCTGACTCATTTCTGTAAGTACGTTCCGTAATATCCATTTTAAAATGTTCTGCTTAAAAAACACTCTGACATAAATCCATACCTAATAAAAACTTCTAGTTCCCTGATAATTGATTGCTTTGTGGCTGCACCCTGATACATGCTTTTATTATCAGGGATAGTTGTATTTATATTTTCTACCAAAGTCTATTTACAGAAAACCCACTTCATTTAGTTACAGGGCTGACAGTAAGCTACAACAAACACTTAAGTCAACTGACAAACAGTTTAACTTCACAGTTTTTTCTATTTAAGTTAGCATGAATTGCTATGATAAGTTGCAAGCAAGATTCAGAGCACTACAGATCTATTACTTCTAAATTTTTTCCAAGGGTTAGGTTATCTACAATTTCCACTAGTCCTTTTTTTAAGTTAAAAAGTCTTATGTACAAGTCCAGCAAGGGTGACCCAGTCTGACTGCTCATCTTTCAAAATGAATATGAGCTTCAAAAGATCTGATAAAGATCAAAAGCCATATAAATTTACAGTTCATCACTGCATGTGTTCTCTGTAATATGCTCACAGAGGTTATTGTCTGTTCTCACACAGAAGAGTTGAGCAATTTAATTTTATATACCATGTACTTGCAGGGCTGTTTGCAGTTTACAAATAGCACATGACAAGTAGGTTAAAAGCACTCAGGCAATACAGTCAAATTTAGACAGTAAATTATTTTAAATTAATTTACCATGACTATTCCCTCTGATAGACACCACTTCTAGCAATACCATTTTTTTGCCAAAAGCAAAATATGCATTATATAAAACATAATACAAGATTTATTTTTCAGTGATTTTGGTGGGACTCCCTCTCCTTCACATAATGCCCCACAATGCTATCATGAGCTGCTTGAGCTGGTTTGTGAAGGAATGTTTTCTCTCTATTACTGAGTGGAAGGCAGCATCCTCCAGCAGTCCCATCTGGTTTGGTCCATGCCTGAGAGGACTGCTGTTAGAAGACATCTTAAATATCACCCTTTTGATGCTGCTGTCTCTTCAAGGCCATGTAACTTCAGCAGTCCTAGCAGGGATGTGCTGTTATTCCAACAGTTATGTTGGAATATAACATTCCAATGTTATGAACAGAAGTATAATGGCTTGATGTTCTAGGGTAATCATGATATAAAAAAGGTATCCATGTTTTCGGCTTTTCATTTTATACTGAAGTCAGATTAATGGTCTATTAAATACCAGTAGCATTATTCTGTAAATAGGTGCATTTAAAATGAATACATATAGTGGATTATTTTTCCAGTAGCTTACCAATATAACCAGGTACCTCTCGTCCTCTATAGGTAAAGCATATCTTCAAATTCATACAGGTGGCAGGCTGCTCATTTTCTATGCAGTCTAAATTAGTTCGATTTATTGAATTAGAATGTTTTAAAGAAGCTTCAACAATTATCACTGGTTTTGTTCTAAGAATAGAAAAGAGTAAGTGTTCACAAATAATGTTCAGATATAGCTTACAGAATCTCTGCAAAAATTAACCATCCCTGACAATCTATTTTTTTATATTAGAATTATAATTTTAAAGTTATTTGCATTTTTCAGATAGTTTAAAATAGCTGTATGCACATTATTTGTTACCTCAAAAAGTTACAGAATGATACTTTTATTTTTTCAATATATTTACTTAAATGGTTCATTTATAGAGCCTTCTAGAGCCTAATGACTGAAGTTCAAGACATCAAGAATATAATGTGGTTAAATTAAACTACTGAGTTGTAATAAATTCCACTAAAAAATATAGTTAAATTATATGGTCTTCAAAAGTATTGAAACATAGCAATCTCACCTCAGCACCACAGCAGAATCAGAGAAAAATGCACCAACTGCTATATCTGCACAAAAAGAATGTATCAATAAACATAATTTGTCAACAGGAATTTCTTCGGCACAAGCATTTTATAGAATATCCACCTTTTGGTCAGCATTAAGACACCATTTTTCCTTAATTTATTAGAAGGGATATGCTAGTATTCAAAGACCCAAATACTTGTCCACTGTCCATAAATGAAATCAGCATGCCGATTTTCTGGACTTGCAGCTATTGATAATGTGATGATTTGATTTCTATTCCACATTTAAGTGGTTGATGCTGAGGGACAACTCAGCTAAATAGAAGCTACTTGCCTTCTTCTCCATCAAGATATTCAATATTGCTATGCATGCACATACTTATTGTTTTTATATATAAAACTGATTTGCTTATGTCTATTATATGTATGCAATTACACATAGACAGAAGGAAAGAGAGAGAAAAGTATTTACTTCAAACTAACTGGAACCTATTCATGTAAGAAGGAAAGAAATATAGACAGTATATATACCTCTCAAATGAGATAGCAAAAGCGAATTGCTAGATGACTAAATGATGTAATGGCCTGAGGATGTGACTGCCAGATTAGCAACCAACAGCTGACCTGAGAGCAGACTATGTGCAACCTACCTTTTAGGCCAGCACTATAAATTAGCCTGGATAACATTTCTGTGGACAGAGCCAGAACATACAACATGCAAGTTCATGGTAACTTTGTGCTTTTACTTCTCCAAGAGCAGGACAGACATACCTGACCTGACCTAATACTTATCTGCAAAATGTCAAAATGTTTTGATGATAAGTATAAAGCAATTAACTTAGCTTGGCAGCTAAGTTGTTTTACACCAAATTAGCACTACTTTGTCATGGCCTCAAGAACTCCACCACAGTCTTAGTTCAATGCCATGAGCCCTAAGTGAGGTTAAAGTACTGTTCACTCAGACTGAGAGTCAAGGAGCCCGTGACTCCTGTCAAAATCCAGACTCTGGGAAGGCCAAAAGTATATTTATGTTAGCACACTAGTCTGGAAAGCAAACATGCTTCCAGTGCCCAAACCAGCTCATTGTGACATTTGTAGATGAGACGTCTGCTTTAAAAATACAAATCACACTTCTCTTCCCCTTGTGCACTATGATCTTGCTATTACATTGTTCTCAGTCCTTAAATAATAGGTAGATGACCGTGAAAACTGACTGCCTGACCTCAGCTTTACCTCTTCTTTTTTCTTCCCAAAATATGAGATGTGACATGTTATCTCAATAACAGGCTCTGCTTCTGTTAAAAGTATCAAGTAGCACAGTAGGGTTGTTCCCTATGAATTTCTATTCTTTTAAAAATTAAAAATAAACAAAATTGTTTAATTTACCTTGATAACCATTGTTATCAACATCAATGCCACTTGATATGGATTGTCCAAACATGCTTAAAGAATTACTGACTTCTTGTCCCTGTATTCTCTGAGGAGAAAAACGTATAACAGAAAATTATTCCTAGAAAGCTAATCTCTGAGTTAAAATTTCCAATTAAAAATGTTAGCACAACAATCCCACTGCTGAACTTAAACCTGATAAACCTCTTCTAAAGCCCCCAAAACAATTTTTTTGTCTCTTACAGGTTTTATTATGACTGGAAATCACAGACCACGTAAAAATTTTCTGAAGTCTTTTAATGTACTTCAGACTGTTAAATGAAGGGAAAACCCTCTCAGATTTAAACTTGTTTTTATTTCTGGATTGGGTATTTTGCATTGAAAGAGCATACCTGTGAAAATGATGGTGTTATTCCACCTTCCCTGCCATTGTATATATAAATGGCCCCTTTTAGATTATCTTCTTGTGGAGCCCCAATTGCCACATCTGTGGAAAAACAATTTAGCAATGATCTGCTGACTAGGAAATATGACCAGGGAGCAGTTGAAGAAATGCAAATCACGATGCATGCAATGCCAGACCAGATTTACTTGCCTGAATTCAAAGACAGTGTTGAACAGAGATATAAAGCAAACAGAAATAATGCAGACCAGCTCAGTAATCTGATTCTACCTTAATTATTATGTGTGAAAAGCAACAATCAAATACTGCCATTTTGTTAAAGATGAGGTCTATTTCTAGCAATACTAATTTTGATCCTTAAGAAGTTAAAAGGTTACCATGAAAGAAGGCAAAATTATCACAATCTTTAAAAAAAGAGGAAAAAAAACCCCTTGTATTTATGGAACAGTGATGATTTTCCTGGTCTTCCCACATGGATTAAGTCACTGAAACACAAGTACTCTTACTACAGTGCCCAAAATGAACCATTTATTTTCTATGAAATGTCCCTAACAGATAATAATGAGGTGAAAAGGCGTTTAACAAGGAAATGAAGGTATAGCTGGTTGGTACAAAGTGATATGTTTTAAACCTAGATGATCTAATCCCAGAGGGGTGTGGCAACTCCTAACAAACTAAATAAAAGTACCTACACAACAATCCACCCTCAACAGCCCTTAACAAACACTCCCATGGTTCAAATAGCCAGAGCCTGTTTATCATGACATGCCACTGATCAGAGAGAATTAAACCCAACAGGTTTTCTTTGTATTCTTACCTTCAAAGCCATCATTATCTATGTCTCCTAGATTGGCTATGGACTCTCCAAATCTCGCTCCATACGAGTCACTCCCACTGAGTTCTACGTTCAGTTCTATCATCTTTGCTTCCTGAAGGAAAACAGAGTCAATGGTACATTAACAGAGCCCCTTCCAGGTGACCTGGAATATTACTCAAAATGTTAAAAACTGCCTTGGATACCAATATATAACCCTACCAAACTCCTTGATGTAGAAGCAAGCATTTTCAAATGTATTTTATGGTATTTAGCATAAGAACAGTAAAGTGATTACACTTCCACTTCTGAACCTTAGAAAGAATAAAAAGAAGCCTATTCCAATGCATGATCTGTCCAGTCACGTTATTTGTAAAATTGAGGAGCACCAGCCTCTTTCCTGACTGGTACCAGTAACTGCATGCAAATGTTTCATTCCTTGTTTGTTTCTGAAAGGCTTAATAAGTTGCTCTTGAGATGGCAGTTCAGTGGGAAGCACAGTAGTGGAGGAGCGCTGGGAAAGGGGCTGCAGTGGCAGGCTGTCACCACCTACAGCTCCTAGGAAACAAACCCAGTCTGTCTTCAGTTCCAACGCCGGCGTGAGTAACCCTGCTACAGCCGACACCACCGCAGCCTTTGGGGGTGTGCTATGCACTCCAGCTGGGGCAGTCATCACAGCTCTGCTGCTGCTTTTTCCATAGCTGGAAATACAGCATGAGAAGAAATCTCTTCCTCTTAGTCTGTTAAACCAGAACGGCTGTGTTGCCGTGTTAACTTACAGAAAATACTTACAGAACCTGAATTAATATAGACGTAAACTCTTCCCTCTTCTCTGATGGTACTCTGCATTGGAGCACCAACGAGCAAGTCTGAGAAGCCATCTGAATTGAGGTCCACAGCACAAACTGCAGCTCCAAAGTAAGAACCAAGCTGTGTGCAGACAAGAAATCATAATTATTTTTGGATTTTGATGAAGACGCGCTGAAAGTTACAAGATGCAGAAAAGTAACATGGAAGATTTACCTTTTTACCCCTTAGTTCAAATAGAATATTTAGTTGCTTCTCATTGCTAAAAATATATGCCTAAAATGAAAAGAAAATACAAGTGGAATTCAGCAAACTGTAATCTGAAATACTTCCCAGTGCTTTCTCTACAGCATGTGCTAGAGAATCAGCAAAACAATGCACAATATCACAAAGTACAGCTATCTCCTATTTCCTATCTGCATCTTTCTTTAATGCCACAGTTCACATCAGTGTTATCCAGACTGTCTACCCTAATTCCTTCAACTTTTCCCCCCCTAAGAAGTCATATCCGATACTTGTCCTTAATATATTAATCTAAATTGGAACGATACGGGTGTTTTTGCGGGGTTATAGTCTTCAGGCCAATATTATAGACAATCCCTTACTTTACCAGTCTGCTCCTGTTGGGGAGCTCCTCCAACTACTTCTGTACTGGATGGTGTCAGAAAATGTCCAGCTCCGACAGAATATCCTGCAAATCAGAAATGCACTGTTCAATATTGGAAATGCTACATAACAAAGAAAGAATGGAGCTCGCCTTATAAAAGCTGTCAACACCTTAAATTATTGTGAGTTTGACATTCAGACCTCATGCAAGTCAGCAATGAAAACAGAATATAAAGTTTTTGAAGTATAAGGTCATGACAGACACTAAGTTCCATCAAGCAGGAAAAAGTGTCAGAAACACTCATTTCTTCCCGAGAACTCAATTATCTGCCATACTTCAAAAGACAATAAATAAATTGCAAACACCTTCTGTTAATGCATATTCTGCAATTGTTCAGTGAGTCCATACTAGTAATACAAATAAAAATGATCAAAAGTACATGCATCGCAATGTGGAAATCCTTGATTCAATTGTTACTCTTTGACTATTATAACTGAAGAAAAATTAAATATAGTGCTACTTCTATTTGCACATACACAGAGCACCATGGACACGCAGATGAAAATGTCAGGAATGAATTGCAAAAGTCTAATTATGCAATAAAAAACCATTACATCAGCTTTTGTAAATAAATCTACATTACAAAGCATTTCTGTATGTGGAGAGAGATCGTAAACAGGACCATATTTTGGTGCAGACATCCAGACACAGAAGTGCAAAACAAAGGCTAGCACCTTAACCTGTAGCTGCACAAGCCATCCTTACTCTTTCCAGAATACATTACAGCTCAGTTGAAACAGGGAAGACAGATGACATATACTCTTGCATTTACTAATGACCGCCAATGTTCACAGCATGCAGAGAAAATGGAAGAACCATCTTAGATAGATGAGAACAAGCCTTGAATCTTTCATCTGTGAAGATAACTGCCTAGAATTCAAGTTCTCATTAAGGCACCTTTTTCATATTTTAAGCTAAAATAGATGATCAGAGCAATTTATCGCTTGAAGGTCAACACCTTTTTGTATTTACTCAATAAAAAATTGAGGACGAACTTTAATTTACCTCCTCTAACATTTATTTTCTAGTTATTTTTGTTTTGCTAAAGTGTAAATATTACTAATTCTGAAGAACTTCTAAAAAACCAAATGTAAATAAAAATTACAGTAATTACACAGTACTCATTTTTCTTTAATGGTATTAAAACATTTGGCAGGGGAAGGGGAAATCACATAACTGACCCTTTAAATTTAAAGGCATAGAGAAATGAAACTTTATTTCCAACTCCATAGTTTTCTCCTTTTTATCATCACTACAGTTTTTCAGTTTTCTGAAATGTTATTTGCACTTCTCAGATTTCTAAAAGGAACTGTCTTCTACTTCATGATTTCTTTAAGGCAGTTTGTTAAGTGCCAAGGTTACTTTTTCATCAGGGCCAGCTGATTCGAAAGACTAAATAACTTTGAAAATTCCTTTTACAGAACTCAGCTACTACTCTCCAAGAGACTCTGAAGTAGTCAAAAAAATACTAGCTAGTGTTATGTATTACAAATGTCTTTCTAATTTCCGTCTTTCAGTTGTCTGGTACATGAGCAACTTTGTTTCTTCCAACTTATGGAAAATGCTATAATACCACTGCACTTCCTGTAGTCTCTAGTTTCTTAATTATTATTCTTTAACAGTTTAATGAAAAACATAAATAAAGATGCCAATGTCTTAGTCCCTAGCAGAGGAAGAATAGAGTAAGTAGATAATTGTATCTACTCACGAGCTTGAATTATACTTTGGCCACAATATACTTCCACCACTTGGTAGGGATAATTCTATTAAGGGAGCAACAAACTCAGACTTCTAAAAATATAATTTGGTAAGAGAATTAACCCTGAAAAGATTTTTGTCTTCAATAACTACAAAGACGGGACAGAAGCTGAGGGAGGGTAAGGAAGGTACCTTTAAATTCTTTCAACCACATTGTGGATGATTATGAGGGAAGAAAGTGTTGGTTAAAGTAGCATGAAACTGCAAAAATCCAGGTTTATCACAACTGCCACTGAAAAGACACATAGATGAGTTAATGGTGCCCCTCTTCACTTTCCAATAGAAGGGCAAGTTTAGAAGACATACGGGTCTGCTGAGCCAATATGAGCACCAGATCACTAGAGTGAAGCAAACTCCACCTGATTTCAGGTCCTGGATGGCCAAGGTAACGAAGAGAGACCACATAAGTGTGGAAATGCCTTTCCTAACCTCTCCTCAACACAGTCCTTATGCAGGTTTTTACCCATTTGCCTGTATCTGGCTGTTCATTCATTACAGAAATTCTCATTCTCATAGAAGCAGAAAGCCGTAATGAACTTTTTTCCCCTAGACAGCTGCAGTACTTTTCCTGCTGATTATTATTGGAAAGCTGGAGCTTTCCATTCTCTGAAGCTTTTCTTTTGTCCTGTGAAAGGTTAGAAGTTCTACTGGTTGACCCTAGGGATCTGCATGTCTGATCTCCTTTTACCACTCTCTTCTGCAGGCTCAGAACTGAATTCTGAAGTCTTAGTTTGTTCACTGCATTTCACAATAGCTATTTCATAACATATGCCAACTTCCTATTGTCAGAGGAGTGGAATCAGAAACAGGAAATGTTTATCCATGTGAACCGGAACTTTGAATGGGAAAATGCAAAAACCAATGGTCACAAGCAAAAATATTCATGCTCAGGAGTTCAGGAAGGACAGATGAGCTTTTCTCAGTGTGTAGTGAGAAGACTGAAGCTGCTGTTGTTTCTTTGGCATAAACCTTTCCAAACTGTAGCTCTAAATTCAGCTAGTTACTTGGATATAGGTACATAAGAAAAACTTCATGGCCTTGGTTACAGACATTCACAAATGAGATTTGCCTTCTCACATATCCAGACTAAGATATGTTTGGAATAAAAAAGGAAAAAAATAACCATTGGAGGAAAGTTTGTCTCTAAAGGTCATAGCATACTTCCCCCTATTGACCATACAATTAAGACTTGCTTGCTTGTAGCTTTCACTGTAAAAATCTTTTCATATTTCTGTTATATGCGAAACCTGTGTCTTTTTCCATGAAAGCTCTTGGCAGCATTTCAGACTTGAGTGAAATGAAAAACATTGCTAATCAGAAGCATCCCTATCTTCTTAATCAAGAAATGGTTAAAAGTCAGTGGTGAGATGATAAGAATAGAAATCCGCTGTTCGAGAACTTTTCTCGTAAAAAGAACAGAGAGGAAGCCTTATAATTACACAATATTTAACAAAATCAGAACACATCCTTAGAACTGTTGCTTCTGGGATTAATAGTGAAACCACTGAAAAACACTGTGCACTCACCCCAAGACCAGCTATTTAGCTTTTATTTTACTAAAGTATTGAATATTTTAAGTACCTAGATAACTGCCAAATTTCACTTGGTTATTTGAATCTGTGTAAGCGTGAATTGTATTCGCAGTTGTATTGTATACAAAAACAGAACCAGTCCAATAAAATGATCCAGGGGCTCCCATTATAATTAAGTCCTAAAAGAAAAGTGAAACAAAGCCATGTTATTCACATTGAAATATTCATGAAAATAAGCAAAACAAGTAAAATGCTCCTCTTTAGATCTCCTGTCAATTCAATGAAATGCTACTGGAGATGCATCTGGCTCAGCACTGGGGTTTACTACTAAATTACAGATAATATTTTCCAGACTTCGTAAAAATACTGTTATTAAAAGCTTTGAACTGTAACAACAAAATAGAGCAACAATCACAATATTCTCTTCTCAAAAGAGTTTTTTAGAGATTACAATCTTAGGGTGGAATGGAGATTAAATAATACAGAACATTACTCTGTAAAGCAAGAAGGTAAGCATTATAAACGTAACATCAAACAGATTAAAGAGAATAAGAAAATTTCATCCTCTTCTATATCCACATGCTTTTTCCAGATGAAAAATAACTTTGAATTTAGTAAGGTGTAAAAGTATTCTTGGGAATAAAAATTAAAGTCTTACTTGGGAATTATCATGAAGATATAGCAAGATTGAATTAGAAAGAAATTAGAAAAGTGATTTTTCCCTCCCACAATAAAATACAGTGTTGATGTTTGCATTTACATATCCACTTTTATAAATTATCCATAAAAGTAAGTATATAAATAGAGAGACATTTGGTATCTTTAATACACACCTCAATGTAAAAACTAGACATTCCAGCCTGACATGACCCATGGTTTTCTCCAAACTTTCGTGCATGATCTGGGAATGGGCAAAAAATATAAAAAAGGATGAGATGCATGGAGTTCCAGAGTTTTGTTACCAGGCTTTCAACAGAAGTTGAGACAACTTAGAAAAAAACAAAACAACACTTCCTCCAAAAAGCTGTTTTTCAGTTCTGTAATAAAACTAAAAATGTTTGTTTCCACTATATAGCCTTTAGGTGCAATACAGTATTGTAACAAACTCAAAACACTATGTATCACTCGATGACACCTGCCTTTGAAATATTGTGACTTCAAGGCTATACTTTTCTAATTT
>WAAG01041486.1:26533-41753 GCA_013390105.1 Tichodroma muraria
CCCGCAGCGCCCCGCGCCCTCCCGCAGCTCCCCATGGCTCCGGCCGACCGGCAGCGCAGCGACGCCGGCTTCCCGCCTCTCCGCTCAGCGAGAGGGCAGGGCAGCGCCGCGCCCCGCCCTGCCCTGCCCTGGGTCGCCCTCCCCGCAGCCTGGGCTGGGGGGGTCCCCGCGAACGGGGCAGTCGCACGGGCACGCCGCCACCACGTCCCCCGCGGCCGCAGCCCCTGTCCCTTCCCAGGCGGCGGGGGTCGGGTTTCTCCCCGCCCCGTCCGCGCCCACGGGGACGCTGCGGAAGGGACACGGCCCCCGGGCCCTCGTGTCCCCGGGCAGGGCGCGGCCCCGTGGGACGCGGCCATCCCGGCACCGCGTCCCCCTCGCTTCACCTCGACACACTTGCCCGGCCGGCCCGACAAAAGGGGAATGAGATACTGCAAACTTGTCCTAAAATCTCCCGCCGAGCAGCGGGCGTGCAGTTCCACCCAAGCGCAGGACCGTTTTCTGAGAAAGGAAGTGTGGAGGAGATTGAGTTTTCCTTTTAGATTTAGGGAGAAATCCCAGTACCCCTGTGTTAAAAGCGTTCCCCACCGTCGCTGTGCTGGGGTGGTCTTCCCTGCTGTCCCCCGGTGGGGGGTATTTGACTCCTGAAACCAGTGCCGAAGAAGCAGAGCACAGTGAGCCTGGCCTACCCATGTTGTGCAAGACTGCTCACTGCTGATGGCTCCTTCCTTTCACGTGTGATGTAGTCAAAACAACCCCCCATCGCTTCTTTTACATTTAGAGTAACTTTTTCACATTCCTGTTCAGTTCTTCAGTTGCTGACAAAGTTAGCAGCCATGCCTCCAGACAGCAAAGGAACAAAAGAAGATGAGAGTTGTGCAAGAGATTTGGTATTTGGCAGACCTTGAAAGGGCTCCCTTGATCTTAGTGAGGAGCTTTTCTGTGCATGATTTCAGCAATCAGTTGCTGACTCTTGATTTAGCTCATACCGAGTTGTGTTCATCCTGAAATCAAGGTTTTTACCTCTATCTGCAAACCTTGCCTCATTGAAGTCCCTTGAATACCAGGGCTTCCCTGTTGCTATCAGAATCCCTGTATATGGATAACCTATGTGTGATGGTATTTTGAATCTGAGGAACACGAACAGAAGAACTTCTAAATGAAAGTTTTATTTACAAAGATTACTTACTGTGTCTGGAATAAAATCCAGTATGATTGCAACTATCAAATATTATACACACTAGAAATAACAGTGAGATGGCAGACTCCTAATGGAGTCTCCTCATCCCCTACTAGGAATTCAGAACATGGCATTTTAAGCTTCTTGCGAAAATACCCCCCTTTCTCTTCCATTAGGTTAGTGGAAATATGGAAAGTTTCATGCTTCTGCAAAATGCTGAGCAACTACCAGAGCGGGGCACTGAGGCGACGCAGAGTGAAACATCTCGTCATCCTGACCACATGCAGATGTGTAGTTTCTGGAATGAGATCAGCACAGTGGAAGATCTGACAGTCAGCCAGTCAGCAGTGTATCTTTTTTTATGTCCTCATCTCTAGAGCCATCAGAGGGCTTCTCTGGATGACACTGATGTGGAGCAGTGGCTGTTTCGTGTAAAGGAGTCAAACAGCTCCTCAGCTGCTATTCATCTTCCTTCCAATTACTGACATCAAAGGAGTTAAAAACAATCAACAGCAGCTGTGAATCTGCATTTCTACTACTCAAGTTTTCACCCTCATTTTCAAAGCAACAAAACAAGCATGATTCAAAACTGAAATGCTAAATTGTGGTTCAGTTGGTGAAAAATTGTAACGTGGTTGCTCCACCATGCAGGAGCCATGTTGAGATTGTGGCAGGGCTTCTAGCTTACAGGAAAAGGTAGATTGTAAAATTGTGGGATTCAGTTATTGACACATAAATAGATGCCTATCAGCTGTGATATGAAATTGAGACCTGTACCTCACCTGTCAGGAGGAAATTTGTGTGTTGTCTCCTAGACTGGGCTATAGTGCATGATCGACCAGGCATCAATGAAATCAGTGGAATATAAATTACTGGAGAGTCAGAAATCCATATTTTGAGAAATATTTGCACGTTTCGGTACAATTCAAGTGTAGGACCAGTAAGAGAGCAGAATAAATGCAACTGACAGTATGGAGTAATGGAGAGAATTTGAGTTTTATTAGGGATTAAGAGAATTTGCAGAAAAGGTAGAACCAACACTGGAAGCCAAGTACCTGTATTTACAAATCAAATGTCAGTTATGTATCACTTTATATATGTTATCCTCAAATAACAAAAAAATTCTCCCCAAAACATATTGCTGCTATGCAATCATAACAGCACATCTCCCACAGTCCTCTGTGAGTTAATAACACTAGAAGCAAAATATCACAGTGACTTGCTCTTGTGCTTGAATTTGGTTCACCATCTAAGGCAATTTCAGAGAAGCCAGTGGGATGATTTGTTAATTATATTAGTTCACAGTTTGGCAGCATTTTTCACAGCAGATGTGTGCATTTCATCTGACTGTCCTCATCTCTTGCTGCTTATTCTTGAATCATACTGCTGCCCCTGTTACACTGATACTGTTCAGTGTCTGAGCAGTGAAACACATCAGAGAAGTGATCTGGGTTAAAAATAACTCAGCAAAACCCCCCAAACCTAGATCAAATTTGTAGTTTGTAAATTGTGTGGCTGGGCAGTTGTATTGGTTGTATTTATAGGATGGTTTAAACTGATGCTGCAGCTTTAGGAGCTTTCTCAGGTAACAGCCAAGAAGTAGCAAGTCTACAAAGTTAAAACCTACACATCTAGCTTAAAATGAAGCAGAAATCCACTCCTCCAGCATTGATCTCCTGCTGGAGCTCAAGCATATTGGTGCAAATATCCACTCTTCTGCATGGGTCCAACTAAAAAAGAACTGTATTAGAGTATACCAGAATTACTGGTGCTAAATGTCAACAAACATCATGTGAGCAAGTTCTATAAAAGTTTATTTGTGATCCTTCAAGATGTAATATTTCAAATGCAATTATGAAGTAGTAGCTACTGCTGAGATTTTCATTTGTTAGTTTTTGCATTTGAGATGAGTTTGAAAGAAAATCACTGGAAAATGAACAAACGAAAATAAAATTGCCTTTCTCATAGCTGTTCAATTTAGGAAAAGCAGTGCTTTGAGTCTTTATTCACACTGTCAACATTGTTTACCTGTAATACATCCCAGTGCTGGTGAGAAGAAGGGAAAGAAAATTACTGAAGGAAGAACATACTGATTCTGAGTGTCTGTCAGCATTCTTCTTTGGAACATATACTTTTTGATCCCCAAAGCTGGTAGGCATTTGCATTAAATTAAGTCCTGTGTATGGGCTGGTGTTGGGTAACTGATCAAGTGACTGCTTTTGCCATGTTGTAAATACAGGAAAGCACATGTTGCTAAAAATCTTCATGGATGTGGCTGCTTTCATCTGTGTCTGTCCCTGGTCTCCTGTGTGTCCTGTAAGCCTACCACCGCTTATGGAAGAGTGTCTCCAAATCTATTCTGAATTAGAAATAAAAACAATCAGTGGTTGAGTTCCTGTTCCTAATTAGAAAGACTTGAAAGTTTAATTTTTAAATTGTCTAAATATTTAAATAGTGCTATTTCAAGTTTGAAATTTCTAAACCTTTGTGACTTACTGAAACATGGAAAATCTAGGGTTTTGGTCAGACCATAACTATGTCTTGTTTTCATGTAAGTTTCTCCTCTGTCACCCCCCAACGATGGCAGTGGGCCACAAAGTCTATAATTCATATGCTGTCATCTAAGAAATTATTGAAGGCAAATACACTCTTACAATTACCTCTGAGGCTCTCTTCAAGACACTTCATCTTCCCTCTGCTGTAAGATACATGTGAGCTCGCATGAAGAGGTTATATTGTCCACTTACAAGTAAAATTAAGCACAGGTGTCTGAGGCACCAAAAAGAAGCAAATGTTAGCAAGGGTCTTAATTTTATCATTTTGCTTGTATTCTCTGTAGAGATCTGAATTTCATTTAGAGTAAGTTAAAGAGAAACAATCTTTTAATTTAATCAGCTTATAATATATTTACACTTATATGATGTCCTTTTAGGAAATACTTTAAAGAAGTTTTTTCTTCCCATGAACAGTTGTGCTGCTGAGGTAAAGAGTGACCTGCCGAAAGAGCTTTCCAGTATTTAAAAACATATAATAGTGTCATACAGACAATGACTATGGCAACCTGACTAGAAGAAGCAAACAAAAGATAATTATATTTAACAACATCATAATAACTGCATTTTGTTTTACAGATAAGTAGGACTGGAAATCAATCATTATATGTATATGTGATCAATACATTGTGTATCCTTTTTTATTTCTTAAAATTTTGTGTAAGATTCTTGAGTAGCAAGACCAGACACAAATAAAAAAACTGGTTCTGAGCAGAATTGGCAGTAACCTCTTTTCCCATCCCAAAGGAATTGCTGAGCTTTTGAAACTTTCCCATCTGAAATTCAAAGAGTGTTTTCATACACCATTTTTGTGTCTTTCTTTGTAAAAGTCTGTCTCAGCACAGTTGTAGCATTTTTTCATTATTATCACTTTTTAAAACAAATATTTTAGTTAGATATAATTTCTTTGAGATAAAAAGGAAATATGCATGTTCAGAGAATTTCAACATAAAAAATATAGTTTTCTTTTCCCCAAATTAATAATTTATTTAAATAAACACTTTTCCACAGTTAATTTTCCATCATTAATTAATGTTTCGACATATTTATCTCTACACAGAAAAAATTCTGACCATTTCTTGATATTATGTTTCTATTTTTTTTTCATATTTCTATTCTTCCATAGGTTCCACATGTCTGCTGATGAGATTGGATGCAATGGGAATGGAAAAAAATCTGAAAAACTTTGCCTAGATTTATTTCTTAGCTGCAAAGCAATTTTAAGTTAGATATTGGTCTCTTGCATCTGCTAAGCAAGATAAACTAGAGGACAAGGCAGAAGCACAAGCTTTTGTTATTTAAACAAGTAGATACTAGTTTTGCTGAAAAGAAGGATCAGTTCTGTACTTATTTATGAATTTATGTAGCACTTACCATCAATGTTAGTTTCAATTTGCTTCAGTGTTTGAGTATGTGCATATGTCAATACAATGACAGTATTATGTTATACAGGACTGCCTTAATTGTTGTTATTTTACAGAAGTTTCCATACAAGAGCACTTAATGACTATTTAAGGATGAATATTTTGAGAGGAATGTAAGGCTCTTTGTTGTCTCTCTCATTTCTTTTTAAGTTTTTTTTTTTTTTTTAATAATTTCTAACAAAAAAATTATGCACGGTCAATGATGGGTACAAGTTGGGCAAATAGTTTAGAAACTGAGTCAAATGATGCTAAGGCTGAAAGCCTTTGGCTCCGAAGAAACACTAAGCACTATGAAAACAGCCCCCAAATTAGAAAGGGAGGATGTGTGTAGACCATGTTCTTTCAACAGTGACAGCAGCTATATTTCAGATAGGAAAAATACCTTACAAGACCCCCTTATTTCTTGAAAGAAAGAAATAAGCCAAAACCCCAAACTGAAACAGTTGTTGGAATAGAACTGTTGAAAGGAAACATCTGGAGGAAATGCCATTCCAATTTCAGTCTTGTCTTCAGTATACCATAACATACATTTTTCAAGATGTGATACTGTGCTTCATCAGACAACATCACAATGAGATCATATCTCTGAATATGGGCTCCAGGTCACCTTTATGAAGGATGGCAATCATTATGTCTGATTCTGCTTCCTGAGAGAGTATATTAAGAATATTTCTCATCAATTGGTCATCTCTTAGATATGCACAAAATGATTGCTGCACAAACTCCTAATCTACGTGAGGATGGAAGCAGGCATCTCAAAACAGGAGCCAGCCCTGAGAGTTCAAGAGAGTTGCAGAGAGAAGTCTGAGACAAGCCACAGCTAAATCCAGAACAATATGATAAGAAGGAATTATGGTAGAAGGCAGTGAAAACTGAGTGATTTTGTATAGCTGTATGAACAACATGACACTTCTGGAATTCTTCAGAAGAGATGAAAGTAAAAAATTTTTCTAGATTTTTATGTTTCTTATGTATGTATATTAATATTTTTCTAGTACTCCTTTCATGGATACTCTTAGTATGATTCCAAAACCCATTCTTTCCCCATACTGTGTCTTCAGGAATTTATTTACCTCTTTAAAAATTCAGGAAGAAAACAATTTTTGGGCAAGCTATCAGAGATCTAGTTGTTAAAATGTCAACTTGAAATGCCCTTTGTACTGGCATTACATTCAATTGAAACTGAAATTTTCACTATGTAAATGTAAAGGCATTACATACAATTGAAAGAGAATTTTTTTTCAAGTTATACTTGCATTAAAGGAAAATGTAGTAGTATTGAGACTAGGCAGACAACAAAGTATGTAGAGGATATATTACTAAGAGTTCATCCACTTACAGGTAAGCTTAGTTGTCCTGGTTCCTGTTATTTTGCCAAAGTAGGCTGTATCTATTTGCCTGTTTGTTTGGCTGCTTTTTTTCTCTGTATAGTAATCTATATAATGGGCACCATGTTACATGTTGTTGCTAGAAAACTTGTAATGAAATAAACCAATGAGATGCTGTTCTACTTGACAAAGTTTCTCTGGGTTGTCCTTGCTCTGTTTTAGAGTACTGCATGTAGTTGCTTTAATGCTTTCTTTTTTAGGTTTGATTTTGACATGTCCTAATTCTCAGTTTGTTTCTGGAATGTTTTAATTGTAACTGGTTGTATTTGAAATGTGTGCCCTTTGTGCACTTGTAAAATCTATAGATTTATTTTCCAATATATATGTATAAACTATGTACATATGTATTTTAATCTCATAGTCTATGGGTTGTGTCTTCTGTTGAAAAATGGACCTGAGCATTCATAGCACATCCATGCTTTTCCATTTACTTATTCTGAAAATTTACACATTCTAGATACATTGGGATCAGGTCTGAAAAATGTTATTCCCCCTTTTCAGTGAGTGCTTATTATGCCTGAGCAGGTGCACCACAGTATATCTGTTCTGAGATATACTACCCTGAGTGCATTTTTTCTTCAAAGAATATTGATATTCAGCTTTTTTGGCTAAAATACATTACTCCCAAAACAATTGTGTGTTACAGCAACACAATAAATTAAGATGCCTTAACAAACTTCGTCAAAGGAGTCTTCCCATAAAAACAGTATATTATAATTCAGAGACACCAGTGATTTCCTAAGGAAGGAATATGATCTATAATATTCTTTCCTTTTAATGAAACAGTACTTCCAAAAGTCAAGGAAAGGCCATGTGTGTGACTTGCACATATGTGGTAGTTTGCATCCAGCTACGCTTGCTGGTCTGTGTCTTTGTGGGGAGATCCATACAGACACGTGGAGTAGTTACTGTCTGCATATACATTTACAAAGGAGCAGAAGGCACAGTCAAACTGTTTGTTTAATAACTCCAGTGAGAAAATCGCTCATGTCCTGGAGCACCATGGAGGTGTGTGCTCAGCTGTAGCACGGCTCTGAATTTTAGTGAACTGAAAGTTCAGCTCATACACGAGCTCCTCGTTAGAGACTCAGTGACTGAATTTGTACCAGTCCCCAGCTCTGCCCGGGAGCTGGTGCCCAGCTGTATTTGTTTTCCCCCAGCTGCTGTGTCGGGGAGCTCAGGGCTTGGCCATGTCCTCCACATGTTCCCTGTGTTCTCCCCACCTCGTCCCGAGGCCGAAGAGGCCTGGCCGAATCCATGACGCCTGGCAGGGAAGGCATTGTGCCTTGAGCCTGGAGGGATTGCTGGCAGGTCTCTTAGGGCGTCCCTGGCAGGGCACGGGCGCCACGGCGGCTGCAGGCGCCCTGTGGGAGAGGCCGGCGGCTACCCTGCACTGCACGCGGCCGGTTCCGGCCGGTTCCAGCCGGTTCCAGCCGGCTCCAGCCGGCTCCAGCCGGCTCCAGGGCTGCGCCAGGCAGCCATGCTGAGGACACCTCAGACAGTCACCAACAAAGGGCAAAGTGCTGCTCAGCTGGTGAGGTGTGACGGGAAAAGAGTGAGGGACAACCCTGCGAGCACCAGGGGCAGGAGCGGGAAAGGCGCCACAGGTGCCAGAGCAGAGACTCGCCTGCGGCCTGGCAACTCAAAACGCCATTAAAGGTACCCAGGCTGTGGCTCCTCCACGAGCCCATCCTGGAGCCAGTGGATACGGCCTGGAGGAGCCATTTCCTCAGAATGGAAATTCCTACTGACTGTGGAGAGCCCTTTTTTCAAAGAAGCTGTGGCCCTGGAGAGCTCACGCTGGTGCAGAGCTTTCCTGACAAGAGCTGTGGCCATGGATTGCCCGTGCTGGAGCTGGTTCCCCTGACAGGAACCACGGCCCCATCGAGCACATATTGTAGCAATTGACAGGAATTGCACCCATGCTAGAGCAGGCTCTCATGACAGCCACTGTGGCCCTGAGGAGGCTATACTGGAGCAGCTTCTCCTGACAAGAACTGAGACCCATGGAGAAGAACTTCAGCCCACGGACAGGAACCTGCAGCCCGTGGACAAGACCCACACTGGAGCTGAGGAAAAATGTGAGAAGGAGGGAGAGGCAGGAAGGGGCTGTCATGTAGTCATAGCAACCTCACACTCCCCATCCCCTCTGCACCTCTTGGACATGGCTGGGGGATATAGAAGACCTGAGAATAAAAGAATGAAATTGAGTGGGTAACAAAAGTGTTGGTGTTGGGGAAGGTGGTGTTTTAATTTGCCTCCAAATCTATTTTAACTGGCATGAAATTATTTTCCCACAGCTTGATCAATCTTTTCCTGATGCCAGTGACTTGTAAATGATTCCCCTGGCTTTACTTTGACCCAAAATCTTTTTCATCATACCCCTTATCCTCTCTGAAGGGGACAGTAAGAGAGAAGCTAAATGGCTCTCTGGCAGCCATACAAAGTCAACCCAGCACAAAGTTCCAGGCCTTTTCCAATTCCGCAATACTGCTTTCAGTGTAAATAGACTGGGACTATAAAATTTGAGGCATAACCAATATTCAGGACAATTTTCAAGGTTTGTGTAAATTGACTTATGTCTTATCACAGCTATGCTCTCTATTTAAATTTCTTACATAAAACATGATTTAGTGCTTTTTCTAAAAAAAGTTTTTTTGTGCAGTGTTCCATGAGAGTCATGATAAACGAAGGCTTAATCAAGATCTAGTACCTGCAGAAGAATCAAGCTAGTTCTTCAT
Organism: Tichodroma muraria; assembly: GCA_013390105.1. NCBI lineage: Eukaryota > Metazoa > Chordata > Aves > Passeriformes > Sittidae > Tichodroma > Tichodroma muraria. The sequence goes on from WAAG01041486.1 coordinate 35,816, forward strand.
AACTAAACAGTAAGAAACCACACATTTTTGATTTTTACAGACTTTAAAGTGATGTTAAGTTTCTTACATGATGTATAAGCAAAGGTTCCAGCTCTTGGTTATTCAAATATCTCACTGGGGTTTACAGCTGTCCCAGTCTCTGTTTTATATCTTGTGATCTCACCTCTGCTAGCCCTTTTATGTCTTCCCCATGACAATCTTTCCTGGGGCTGTACAGAGGGTTGCAGAATTTAAAAACAATTGAGGATTTTGTCTTCTATATGTGAATTTTATCATTTTGAGATAAAGTGAGTGGAGAATCTATATCACAGTATTTATGACATAATGCTTAGAGATATGAAAATGCACCATAATTTTAAGAACAAAAGATTTTCTTCTTTTAGGCAGAGTACAGTTATCTTTCTATGGTCATGATTTTAGAGCAAGTGAGAAGATTACTAATAAAAGCCCACACCTATATTTAAACATCATTATAAATCATAGGTGATAGCACTTTTCATTTTATATGAAAAATTATGTTGGTATTAACCTAACACGTAAGAAAACAGCAAAAATAACTTCGTCTTCTTTCTTGTGGCGTATCTGAATCACAATTCTCTTTATTCTCGCATTCAGGACTATTTCATGTACAAAACTGACCATAAATGAGCATACAGTTTGCACCACAGACATGCCTGTGGGGTAGTAAGACATTATATCTGTTTTGAGAAATGAGTGTTACTGATCTAAGAAAAAATTCTGCTTACTGAGATCACAGAAAGCAGTTTGGAGAAAAGTAAACCAGAATTTAAGTGTTATGACAGATGGATAAAGGTAAGATGTTGAATATGTATTTTGTGTAGCTAAGACAAAATTGTGTGTTTCACAGAGAAACAAATTCAGAAACATTCATCTGGAGCTACCATAGGCTGAACATCTTCAGCAATGGGCCATGTCTCTGTGGCCCTCAGTAGCTGTTACAGCCGTTTGGCATTTCACTTAATGAAGCAGAGATCTGCCCATTCTATTCACTATTCAAGCTTAGACTAGGTTTGAAATTCTAGCTCTTTTATTAGCTAATGGAGTTTTCCCATTGTTTTCACCCAGGCCACAATCTGTGTATTCGTCTGGGTCTGTGTAAAAACTAAAGCATCATCATTAGATGGAATCAGATTAATGTGCTTTGCAGTGTGTTTTTTTTTTTTATTATTGTTGTTGGGTTGTTAGGTTTTTTTAGGTTTTCTGGCTAATGAAAATCCATATTCTAATTAAAACCCTCACAAAAATTCTGGCATATTATTTAAAATGTGATTGCATAAATACTTGGCACAATGTATGAAAAATAGGTTCTCTAGTTAGAGGAGTTTTCCCAAGATATTTCTATTTTGAAATGGTACAGTGTGTTATAATGTCTTTACTACATCGTATCAGTATTATAAACCTTGTGTTTTGTGAAAAGATGCTACATTTTTTTTTCTTCAGAAGTAGAAGGAAGTGTAATATTGTACATCTCTTTTTGAACAAATTTTTTTTCTCCTATAAATCTATTGCAGTTACTATGAGGAACAAGTCAATAAACAGCCTTCCTCATGTCCCTGTGGTTGTAAATCTTTCAAAGTCGAGTTTAAAGGTCTCTACAAACATAAAATTTATGAAAATGCAGAGTTTAAAAGGCAGCCATCAGTTTAAAATGAAATCTGTTCCAGATAATTTTGACCATTTTACCACTTAGTCATTTTCAAAGTTATGCCTTGTCTGAGACTGTAAATAAGGCATACATGAGCAAACCTGATAATCAAACAAATTTTTTTATTTTCGAAACCTTGAGTTGGGTACATCTCTTCATGAACACAGTAATAGTCTTCTGAACCCAACGGAGTCATGTGCAGAAATACCTGCATTACTTTTCTGTCTTTCTTCTTGTCTAGATCCATTCTTTTATTTATCTCTGATTTTCAAGGTCAGAAATGCCCACTTTTCTTGAAATTAAACTTAGATTTGTGTCATCTCAGTTTTCAGAAGCTTTTTGAGTATGCATCTTGTGTTGGCTGCTTCTTCTCCTTTCATGGTTTAGCTCTTGAAAATGCTATTAGACACAGTTTGTGAAGACTGTGAAATCAAATAGCTCTGGTTTGTCACATGTATCAGTCCAGTAGTACAATTCTGCCCCAAAAGAGATACTGGGGTCCGATGATCACTGTCACTCAGTTTGATGTAGCCATAAAATGTTAAATATTTTTTAAAGTTTCTATAAAAAGGGCAATTCAGTGCTTCATAAATCATTAGAGGCTGCAATGACTGCTGTATTTCAGGTTTATTTTTCAGAGAAGGGTAGAGCAATCCCAAAAGTTAATGGTAGTAGGACCCTGCTTTACACAAGAGAAGAGAATTGTAGCTTTTCAAATGTCTTCATGTTTAAATGGAACAAGTTGACTGATGGAAATCTCAGTGCAAATGTTAGTGTTCCCTGAAGTTTGTTTTATTGTAATTTTCTTCTATTAATCATGGTTCGTGTCTGCTAACTGTTAAGTATAAGCAATAGCTAATTTTTCACAAGGGATTTTGCTTTTCCTTCTTTGCATATTAATTTCTACAAAAGATAAAGCAAAGAGAAGTATTGGCATTAAAATTTCAGGGAGAAAAGAGTAATCTGGATTACTCTGGTTTCACTTGCAGTCATGAATTGTTTGGAGTCTATTGCTGTAATGAGTCAAAGAATCATAGAATCTCAGAATAGCAGATTTGAAGGGACTTTGAGGATCATCTGGTCTGACCTTTCTTGGCAAAAGCACAGTCTAGACAAGATGGCTCAGCACCCTGTGAATCTTAAAACTGTGCAGTGTTGGGGAATCCATCACTTCACTGCCGAGACTGTTCCAATGGCTGATTGTTCTCGTGAAAAATTTTTCTCGTGTCCAATTGGAATCTCTCCAGGATCAACTTGTAACCATTACCACTTGTATTTTCCATATGAGTCCTTGTAAAAGGGGAATTTTCATCTTTATATCCATCCTTTAAATATGGGAACATGGTGATAAAGTCTCCCCTAAGCCTTTCTCCAAGGCTGAACACACCCAGTTCTCTCAACATTTCCCTATATGGCAGGTTTCCCTGTCCTTGGATTATCTCTGTGGCCCTCCTCTGGTTCCTCTTCAGCCTGTTTACGGGGGGTTTTTTTTGTGTATCAGGGACCAAAACTGATTCCAGTATTCCAGGTATGACCAGGAAGTAGCACCTTCCAGGTGAAAACTAATGCTGGGATACTGAGTGGGGTAATGTTTTCTGTCTCTCTGCTGGTGATGTCCCTGTTGATGGAGCCCAGTGTCCTTCCTGGTGGCTTTCTTTGCCACAGCAGCAGCAGCAGCAGCACTGTCCACTCACACTGAGCTGCTTGTCCACCAGGATCCTCAGGTCCCTTTCACAGAGCTGCTCCCCAGGGAGATCCCAGCCTGTGCTGTGCTCCTGCATGATGTTTTCCCAGGTTCAAGGCCATTACAGGTTTTGTTAGCCCACTCTTCCAGACTATTCTGGTCTTCCTGCAGTGTGGCTCTCCCTTCCAAAATGTCCACTTCTCTCACCAGTTTAGTATCATCAGAAAATTTCATCAGGGTACACCTGATCTCATCACCCAGATAATTTATGAAAATATTAAAGAGCAATGTGCTCAATACCCATCCTTGGGGGCCTGCACTTTAAATACAGGAAGATGTAGAATGTAGATGCAGATGTAGCTATAGATACAGCTGTACACACACATATACACCCATGAAAGGGAAAATAACTGTCTTTTAAAAGGGTTTAAACTGGTGTCTATGCATCTTTTAAAATTACATTTTAAACATAGCAAACTGTATTTCAACAAGGGCTGTTGTAGCTGTAAAGAGAGAATGCAGCGAGCACTGTGCTACTTACAAGTAGGGAAATGTTTGTTTAAGTTTGGAGTGATATTTGAAGCAGATTCATAGGCACAAAGGAAGTGTCATGTACAGTTCTGGTATTTAGATCAGAATTGCAGCTCTGGATCCAATCAGTTGAGCACAGGGTCTGACTTCAATAGATGCATGTGTAGGAGTAAGTGTTTGCCATCTAAGGCTGTAACAGCCAGCAGAGCTTACAGTGAGCCCTGACTTGTAGGGAAATGCACCACAGTAAATCATGCAGATCATATATTAGAAACTATAACATGCAGCAATATAGTTTGGTAGGCAGACTGCAGACTTCTATTCGGTGTCTCAAAGCTAAATGGTGTGTGCTTGAGAAGGTTTGGGATGCGAGGTCAGCGGAGTTAAACTGATTTACACCTGCTGAGAATCTGGTATGCATTATTTTCAATCACTCCTTGAGCAGGAGGTATTTATTTTTATCTTTCTAAAATATTTTCCTCCACTTGCCTCTGTTAGCAGTCCTTGCTGACATTAAATATTTGAGAACAATTTTGCCACAAGTAGGACCAGTTTCAGTGACAGCTGAAGTTTTCCCATAAACTTGTGTGGATTATGCAATTTAAATGGACAGAATTCAGTCTTAGCTGCCTGACATGTTGATCATAATCACAGTCACTTTTTAGAGAGTATTTTCGTAGTCTTTGCACATATGATCTCTGCAACTCAGAGTGTTTGCATACCACGCAGCATCTGGCTCGGTTTTTACAGGATCTTAACAGATGCAGTCAGGAACAATGTACAACTCCCTGACATCTAAAAATAATTGTATTTCAGTAATCTCTTATGCTATAATCACTGTCCCATGCAAATGTAATAATCATAAAGCATTGGAAATGACTCCAAAAAATCAGGGTAAATGCCCACAGCATGTAGCCACTGAATCTTTTCTTTAAAAAAGAAGACCTATTGGAGATAGAGAATACTAAAGAAAATACTTACTTAAAGTGCTTACTTAAGGAAATATATTGAAATCTTTGTGTCAGGATAGTCTTAACTTAAATCATATTATAAATACTTTGAATATCATATTGACCCTTCATATAAAAGATATAAGTGACATATTTTCTTAAACTAATACTAGTATTTGGCCTGCTTGATTTTATGCTAAGGAACCCACAAAATTTGTTCTGTTTTCCTCATATCTAAAAGAAAGAAAACTGTGTTTAGTTTCTGTCTGAAATATTGACACACCATTGCAACATAGTGGAAGGAAGTCGGGCTCACACTTTCAGCTCTTCCACAAAGTATCATTGACTGAAGTGAATGTTTTGCCTGAATAGAAAGTCAGAGACTAGGGTGAAATGCCAGATGAAACAGAGTGCTTATAGTAACTTTAACATAAATATAATGTCCAACAACTGTGAGGAACTCCAAGTACAAATCACGTGTAACTCTTTCAGATCCGTGCAGTAGATCTGAAGCTAAAACCTATCCTCAAGGTAATTGCTGAAAAGAAGAAATAATTAGGTTTTGAAAAGAAAACATAAATAGGTACTAAAAAGGTTGCAACCACTCATCAGTAAAATTATGTTTGGGGATCTTTGTTGCAGAGAGAATCATAGAACTGACATTTGTCTAGGTTTTCTGTCTTCTCTCCAAGTTTTCATTGGCAGGAGGAGAGGAGTATGGGTGTTGTTTGGGATTCCCAGGGTTCCAGCAGGACTCCTGAGTAGCAGAGCAATATTAGTATGACTCTTCAAAGTAATACAAAGGGCAAAAGTTTCAAGTGAAGCATGAAACAGGTGTCTGAAATGGTGTGCCATTGAGGAGGGATAGAGTGAGAGCAGCATGCACATATATGTAGTCAAAGTGAGAGCAGATCTGTGAACAGTGTATATGAATGGCATCAAGCACATCTCTCCTATTACTTGAGACTTGTATGTCAAGGAAAAAGGGAATGAAAAATTTGTTAGGCAGCTTACTCAGACCAGAATGAGCTTAGAAATCCGATGTCTCCATATATTACCAGGAAAGATATCTCTAGTTAGTCAGGTCATACCTTCAGCACAAAAAAA
>WAAG01041503.1:10133-21130 GCA_013390105.1 Tichodroma muraria
AAGGCGGGCGGGCGGGCGCGGGGAAAGGGCGGCCCGGGGCACTCCGGCTGCGGCAGCGCTGCCGCTCCTCGCTCCGCACCGTGTAATGGCCGCCGCTGCTGACGTCACCGCCCCGGCCCCACCGCGGGGAGGGGGACACCGCGGGAGCCGACGGCGCCTGCGCGGCGCTCGGGCGGGGCCGCGAGTGCGCTCTGAGGGGAGGGGGCGGGCGAGGGCAGTGACCGGGAGCGGCTGGTGGCCGCGTTCTGTCCCGGTACTCCTTCCCGGTTCTGGTCCTGGGCCCCCGGGGGCTGGCGCTTTCTCCATGGGGGAGTCCGTTTGAGGGCAGCCCTGAGGCGGGAGACAGGGCACTGCCGTGAGGGGTCGCCGGCATGGCGGTGCCGGCCCTTCCTGGCCCGGGTGCTGAGCGCCGGCTCCTCGCGGGGCACATGCTGGGCAGGGTCCTCGCCTGCCAAGCGCCTGCGGCGGGGTCGGGAGGCGATGTTTCCGAGGGCTGTGTGCGGCTCCACAGTGTTTGTGGTTCTCCCTGCGGTTAAGATATGTAGATGTCTCCGAGGCGGGTGCCAAGAGGCTGGTGCCAGGGTCTTTGCAGTGACAGGACGAGAAGCACTCGCCGTAAACTAACGCAGAGAAAGTTCCACCTCCGCACGAGAAGGAATTCTGCGTTGTGGGTAGCAGACCACTGGAACGGGCTGCCCCCCATGGAGTCTTCCTCTCTGGAGACTTTCAAAACCCTCCAGGACACATTCCTGGGTCGCCTGCTCCAGGTGACACGGCCCTGGCCGATGGGTCACGCTGGGTGATCTCCAGAGGTCCGTTCCAGCCCGGACAATTCTGTGATGCTGAGGACGTGAGCCCGGTTAGCCTGTCCGTCAGAGAAGAGGGAAGTGGAGGGCGCTTGCCGGTGTTGGGAACTTTGAAATAAAGCTTTTCAGTTCTAAATCATGAGCATTAAATACCATCTTAATTGTACCACCAGGTACTGCTTAGGTTAACAAGGCTGTGCTGCATTTCTTTAAAACAATTTATACTGAAAGAGTTCTTGGAAGTTCGGAGTTTATTATGACCTTTTTAGACAGAAGCAATGCGTGAAGTGCAGTATTCAGTAAAGGAAATTAGTGGTGGACCTTTCAGGAAACTTTCAGGAAGGTGGTATTTTTTCAGGAAACTAGTAGTGACCTCAGGTACCTTATTGTACTCAGACACTTGCTACCTAAGGGAAAATATGTCGGTAATACACAGATAAGTTGCAATAAAAAAAATGTAGGAAATATGCAGAACCAATTTCTAACGTATTATGTACTTTATTGCAATCTGCTTCATAAATTACAGAGGAAGATTTCCCTTAAATAACTTATAAAAGGCATGAAATGATCAGTTTAAAAAAGTAATATTTTTTCACTTAAATGGGTCAAAATATTGATAGAATATTGATTTGTTAATTTCAAGAGGGCACAATGACTTCCTAGTTAATTCGTGTTAATTGTCTTGGTCATCACTTGCCTAATACAGAGTCTGACTTGTTAAATTCTTTGCCTGCTATTGAAGGAAATTAAGAATTCCATAGTGAGCAAGGGGTAAGGTATGTTTGTTTTCATGGGTCAGTCTCAGTTTCTTGGTGTCATACTTTCCTGCTAGACATCAGTTGGTTTTAATTGCCTGACGTAGGTTTTGTTTATCTTCCAAAATAATTTTGGTGTTCTTACACAGACTCCTATCTTCATATGACCTTAGTTTTGTGCTTAAAGTTGTAGAAGGAAAAGCACCATTCACTGAGAAGTGGTAGGTTTCAAGAGTTCATTCTGTAGCACATCTTCCCAAAATAGTCTTGAGCAAATATATGCAAAGAATATGAAGCAATAACATCAACTCTTGTGTAATTTGCCAAGCTAAAGTTCATTTTCTTTAATAACTGTTGCCTTTCTGGCATAGTTACGTGTTTGAGGATCACACTGTAAACCATCTACACTAGCTGTGCTTTCCTCACACCTATCAGATAAAACATGGCAAGATTTCAGTTGCAGTTTTGTAGGCAAATAAGCCAAGTTAATAGTTTCTTCCTGCTAGTGTGGATCAGACTGGACACCTCACAGATTAACAATCACTGCTGTCTTCAGAGCAATTGTGTTGGTTCCAAACCCCACCGTTGGTTCTCAGAAGCGTAGTGGGTAAAGAAAGGAACACTTGTTTGAAAAGACCCAGTCATAGCTTTTTTCAGACAAACTCCACTTGGGAAGGGGTAGGTGATTCAGCACTCCCTGCTTGCCGCTGAAAGCTGAAGCCGTGCCACTCACTGTAGGGGAATTCAGGACTCTGCAGAGGAAATTCAGGATTCATTTATCTGGACGCTCACAGAGAAGGGAAAAGCTTTGGTTTCCATCTCCATTCTGAGCATTAGCTCTGTATTTTATCTTCATACTCTTTTGAGTTGTCTTTATGTGGATCAGAAATCAGATCTCCTTTCTCCCTCTGACTTGAGAATGACAATCAATAGTTTAGAGAATCACAGTTGCTTTTCTCTTCTTAGATATTTAGCTGAGCCTTCAAAGGAGAGAATGTACTAATGAAAGGATATGTGCTGTGTTGCATGAGTTACGTGTTTGTCAGGGCTTCAGATACACAGTAAGATTAAACTGTAACCTGTGAGATGGCAGTAATAAATTGTATTTAGTATGTGAATATATGCCAGGCGTGTGTGTGGTTTGTACCTAAGGAGCTGTCTGGGCGCGGCTGCCCGGTGACTCAGGGGTATGGAGGCCACACTGCTGTGCTGACACCTGAGTCAGGGACCCATGTGTCACATGTGTGGCATTCTGGAGAGAGGTGAGCTGGTCAGGCTGACTGCACTTATGTTTACACACATCCAGCTGTAGGTTATTGAGCTGTTAGCCTATAGTGCCAACTACTTCTGTACTAGTCTGAAATTAATCTCAAATTCATGGACGAGGGTGTTAGCAACTGCAACAATCTTATCAGTAACACCAACATTTCCATTGTACTATGAGACATCGGTGTTTAAATGCAGATTTATGCAGATTTATATCACACCGTCCAACTATACAACGTATTTTCAACTTAGCATTGTAAAGTAAGGAACACATAAATTAGTTTTCTTTACACTTGACTCTCTCTGAATATTTTAGTGATTCTAAATTATCCATCAATGCATGTCCAAAATGTCTGTTGCTATGGTGTTTTAATACTAAATTAAAGGAAGAATTAAAGGGCTATGCAATACATTATAAAGACTATATTATACCATTTAAAGGTTATACAATAGTGTAACAATGAGTTGCCACCTTTAGAAGTAGAGCTGCCAACTTTGATTAATATGTGTCTTTCTGCAAGCAAAGAATATAGACACTGGTACCTTAGTGTGGAAGTCAACTGCCTCTATAAGGAAAGGGACTTCTGATTGAATAAATTCAGAAGTACACATCATGTAATCTCTTGCATATTCAGATACTGGCCACTACTGGATAAAATGTATGTTTTGTGTCTTAATAGTCCCATTAAATCAGATAAGCCTATCATCTTAAGTAGAGCCATTGCAAAAGACCGAAAGAAAAACAGAACACATTTACATCAGATGTTTGTTACATCACTATGAACAAATACTATTTCTGTGATTTGACTAATTTCAGAGTCCAGTTAGTACATGACAAAATCAGTGTCATCAGTAATACCACTGTCAACAGAGGCCCACTCACTTCAACTGAATGGCTTCTGTAAAAGATGGAATCTCACTATTAATCACCTTGTATACCACAAAACATATTACTGAAACCTGCTAATTCATCGTTCGCCCTCGTGTTGTAGATAAAGCAGGAAGTGCAGTGTCTTACTGAAAGAAGAAATTACAGAGTAACCATGAAAATCACATTTTCAGATCACTATGGTTACAGATATTTCATAGTCCAGAGTCTTTTAAAAGCTAGGAATAGAGTGCTGATTCTCCAATGTTAGGGGCTTAATATTTTGCAAATATTTTATGTCCTGCTCTCTCCCTGTGAGTGTGGCACTGAACTCTCTGTGTCCAGCCTGGCTGGGTAGGAGCACTGGGGCAGTGGGTACATCCTTGTGCACCTGAGCTCAGGGCCACATTCCTCCTACCTATTATCTACCATTTTAATCTCTAGAATACTTCACAAACATCACCTCTGCCAGGACGAATACTATCAGATGAACAAATACGTTAATTCAGCCCGATGAGGAAACAGATACTGAAATTAACTCACTTTCCAAACATGACAGAAGCATTTAGAGTCGAGAGTAGAGACCCCAGTTCAACAGATACTTGTCCCATCCTTAAATTCCTTCCTTTTAAACAGATAACATAAGCATCTGTGAAATGTCCTGCTAAGCTCATGCTGTGAGGCTTTAGGCTTGCTGATTGTTGGTGTAACGCTCTGATCAGCACAGCTTGTGTTACAAGGGCTTTCTTTGGAAAAACTCCTATTATTCAGTTCTTTCCATAAGCTATGTTTAAGTACACAACAAATTATTAATATGTACAAGCAGTTGTCATGGAGATAATGTGATCCCAAGTGCGTTTTTTGTAAGTGGCACAAACCTGGCACATCCCACATGCCTTGTATGGACAATTCCTACATGTTTCCTGTGTTAGATATGGGATAGATATACATTTTTGCTTTTTGTTCCAATACCCAATAGAGAAACCACTGCTTCTGGCTTTCAGATAGCTGGCTTTAGGAATATGAGAAATGTAGGACTTGTAAAACATGGGTTTTTTTAAGCTGCAGCATCTTAGCAAGGGGCTGAACTGCTCACTTCTGTGAAATTTCAAACACAACGCAACATCCAAATAATGGCTAAAACCTCATAGGACATGTTTTGCCTCCTCATCTTGGTCCACAGAATTATGCCAAAATGTACTAATTAATCCAAAAAAAGACAGCTGGCTAATGTAGCTGGGGAGGCTTCAGGGCCATAATGAGGATAGTTTTCCTCAGAATGAGACTGCTACCCTATTAAATGTCTATAAATTCAGGTGATGTTTTGTTTAGGATTACCATAACATTTCTACTCTTTAACTGTGCCCTTGCAAAGTAGTTCACTGTGCACTTCAACCATTCTTACCTTTATTCTGTGCCTCTTGTCTGGTCCTGGAGATTCTGTTACACTTCAGCCAGGCAACATCTGACTGTTGAAGCCATTCTGTACCTGTTTACTTGGGTGAATGAAGGAGATTCTCTGCATATTATAGCCATTGCTTCTTTTTTTTATTTTCCCCATATTTACTCATCAGTTAATGTTACATTACAGTTAGTGTCATAATGACCTTGAGCTGGGCCAAGAAGTTAAGCTGTAGAAGGGCTGCAAAAAAAGAACTGCAGCAAGAAAATTTGAGTTATTGCTCCCTCACTTTCCTGCCCAGCGAATGTTTGTTTCTTTCATAGCACTGCCATTGTCTTGCGGTGAAGGAAGCATAAACTCATCTGGGGAGTACCCATGACTTCTAGTGCCTGTTAATATGATATCCATGTTGGCTTGGAGTTGTCACAGGTGGCTTGTGTGACAAAACAGGTCCACACAACCTGCTAAGGACGGCTTGGCTAAACTGTTGCCTTGCTGCCCTCCAGCTCAGCATCAGCTCTCAGTCCATATTCCAAGCAGTGCTGGCTGCTGCTTAAATGCTTCCTCTGAAGAGAAAGCCTAGGGAGGGAAATTTTCTTCTGAAATCTCTTCATGTATGTGCTGAAGGACAAAGGAGAAGTTCACTGCACAGGCACACTTACATCCTGATTTTGCTTCACTGTGGTTAACAAGTGTATTATTAGTAATAGCTAGCTGCAAATAAGAACCTGACATTATTTTTAACCTCATACTGAATCAGATCTAATTGTAATAGGTGGGTTCACTGCTGTGCTTTGCTCTTTGAATACTCTCATTCAGAATTTCAGTGCCTTCCATCTTAGGTATTAAAAATAGGAGGCAAGTTGGATAATTCTTATTGTTCCAAATCTCGTTTGCAGCCTTATATAACAGTGTTCTCACCAAAAAGTTTATTTTAAGTGTGGGGTGGAAGAACATGCTGCAGCAACCTGAAATTATTTGCAATACTGTAGCTGGATTATACAGAGTCTAGATAGAACTGTCTCTTCTTTTTTTGATGAGCCATTTTAATATTAATCAGAACAAAGATATTAATTAATATCAAAATGTGTAGACTGCCTGAGCTTTGGAATTACAAAGTCTTATGTTGTCAGTCACAAGCATCCTTACATAAATTGCCTAAGTAGAAACTGCTGGTCATTCCAACTCAATGACAGTCCAAATATTTGTGAGTGTAATAATAATAAATATATAAATATGCAAAATATATTAACAATGGTAAATTACTTAGAAATAGAATAACTCCAGGTGGATAGAACTGCACTTGGTAAACCTGAGCTTTCTCATCAGTAACATTAGTAACACTGCATTCATTCACAAAGTAATGTCTCCATTTTTAGCAGCTAAGATCATTTATCTCTCCAGCCATGAACTGTGTCACCTTTCCTCACCTTTCTTCATCATATCCATCAAATACATGTGACTTGAGAAGGATGAGAAATGTTGGGAAGAGGTAGTGATCAATCCTGAGAATATTAGATACCTCCCTTCAGCTGTAACAAGCTCCCCTGCTCTCCATGTGATCACAATAACAACAAAACCTGATTTATTCTATTTGAATAATACATTTTATTTTTTCATCTTCTATTTCATTGCATGCTGTGACCTCCCTCCTTGAGCAACATTCTTTTCACATCAAAGCTAGCATTTATTCTTCCTGATTACTGTTCTTCTCCTCTACCCCATTTCCTGTCTATAACTTCCTTTCTTCCCCCTTTTCAGCCTCACTGAATTGGATCAGCCAAATGATCTGCAATACCTCACGAGCTCTGAAAATGCAATTTTAAACTGTTTTTTCTACCTGGAGTTCTGTATAAGATAAATATAATGAAAAATAAAATACACTTATAAATTTGACTAATAAAAATCTCAGATTTGGCAAAACAATGAGAAATGGCCATGAAGAATGACACATTAATCTCACTGGTAGATGGTAATGCCAAAATTCTTGGCATTTCAGCTGGAACGGGGAACTTACTGAGGGAGCACATGACATCCTCAGTGATGTATTATAGCATCAGTGGTAACTGCTGAGCTCCTTCACTGGCAAAGTTACAGTCCCCGTTAGCCCCATCGCCCCGTATTGAACTGCAGGTTCGTCAGTGTCCCGCTTTGGCACGGATCGTGTGCTACTCACACCTGGCTGTTGGATGCCCAAACCAACAAATCCTAAAAGTCCGCAGATTAGAAGCTAGGTTTGCACTGGGCTGCCTAAGTGCACACTCAGCTTGAGCTGGGTAGCCATCTGAATCCCTCCCTGGCACCAAGGGCATCCAGAGCTGAGTATCGCTGTGCTCAAAGGCAGGAACCAGTACTAACCCTGCTGCTGGGATTTACTCTCAGGTGTACATATCTAGCACATGCATAATGTTAATTTGTACACTTAACCAGTGTGGTTTTCCTACTCAGATTGCAAACTGAAAAGATCAATGAAGTCATGACTGTTGTTTTCACTGGATGAATAAATACTCCATAGTTAAATAATGTTATCAGGTGTATTATCAGAGAGAAGAACTGGTTTCAGGAAACTGTCATTAACTTGAGCAATTATAATTTTTCAGTTCAACAGTGAATGCATCTGTATCAGGACTGAATGAGTGAGGGGCAATCAGGGTCTGTCACAGCAGTGACTGATCTCAGCCGTGCAGAGAGGGAGTTTCCAGCTTCACAAGGGAGGCTCCCCAGCACAGAACCACGGGGCTCATGCTGTGGGGCACTACCCAGCAAGTTTGATTCAAATTTTACTATCAAAAATATTCTTAAAAAAATCCATCTGAACCTCCTCAGAAGAACATTTATTCCAGAAACATCACCTTCCAGACATCAGATACAGTACAAGTTATTCTCAACAGCATGACAGTTAAATTGACCATTCTTGCGATGGAGCTGTTCCTATATGAAGTCCCTCAATGTAACTTTTCATGAATATCCCTCTCTGTCCTGATTATAGTTACACTTCCTTTAACATAGCTTACCTGTTACAGCAGAAAATCACTCATATTTTTTCTTCTAGTAGGCAGAAAATGCTGGCATAGCTCCCACAGCTCTATTTTTTGGACAGGGTCCAAGTGAAGACAGTCAGGAAATCTACCAGAATCTACCAAGAATTACTCATGTGTAATTAATATACCAAGTGAAAGAATTTCCACAATAAAGGTGTGTACATTACAGTAGCCTTGAGATAGGGCTGACTTCTTCCAAAACAAGTTTTTCTGGTTTTATGGGACTATTTAATGCACTTCTGTGTTAAAGAAAATAACTCTTGTTCTCACTCTGTACTATGAAACCAGTATAGCAGGAGGCACCATGGGCTGGTGAACAGATCAGGAGACAGGAGAGGATGTCTCTTATATCTGTTTAAAGATCTTCAAGGCCATTTCAACTCCCACTTTCTCTTCTGTGAAGTGTTACACCTACTATTAATTTTGCTAGTTATATAAGCAGATTTTCTAAACTGAAATACACNATAAAACTCTACAGTCTAGTGCTTGGGAATGTTTACTATATGAGCAGCTTCACTGTTGAAAAGATTTCACTGAGTCATGCTATGGCTCTCTGCCAAATACCAATCATATGACCAACCCAGCTAGAAAAGGGTGTTTCTTCTTGCCAGTACATTTCACATGCCACCCTGCACTGAACCTTTTTTTTNTTCTTCAAAGTATAAGGTATCTCAAAGAGAAAAGTCATATTAGGAAAACAAATTCATTATTATGTCTGTGACAAAGCTTCTGGGCAGTGTTACTGAATACAAATACTTGCATTTTGTTCATCTGTTTTAATGTTAATGCTTTCTACATATAATCCAGAAGAAATATATCTACATTCCTTGTAGAGAGGGTAGCCTCTAAAAAAATACTGACAGAGGATATGTATAACATGGCTTTTCACTTGTCTCAGGAGATTCTGCATTGTTCAGCGTCTTGCAGACACAAAAGTAATTGCACTTATTCTGAAAAGCAGCTCTGTGTAAGATGTCAGAACCACAGCACTGGACAATAAGATTTCTANATTTTATATGGCAGCAAAGGGGAACAATATAATCTGTCTGCATGTGTTTAAAAAGACTAGAAACCAAGAAGCACAAGCCAGCTGGTCTAGTATTAAGAATGGTGTAGCAAGAGGGGTTGAGTTTGACATGATTTCAGAAGTAGATTTAAGGCAAACAATGCAAACCAAACATTGATACTGGTAAAAAGCAGTGAATATCGCCAGTTCCAGGAATCAAGATGCTGCCCAAGAGATAACAAACAATTTCAAAAGTTCAGAGAACAAAATTCTCTCTTCCTTATTTCTGCTGAGACAGGGGTTTTAATTTCTATAGTTAAGACAGAAAAAGAAAATCCAAAAGTAGATAAAGGAGTTTTATATGCAACAGTGGACACTGCTAGATTTCCCTAAACCTCGTAAAATATTTATACTTAACTGTAAATATTTGAGTGAAACTTGTGTTATCTACACTTTGGGAAATTTCTATTTTATTCCTGAAATGGTTTTTTATCTATGGAAAGCTACAGCAAATGTCTTGTGCTAGTGATTCTTTACTCAGCAAGCTCCAGCTGTAGATACATAATACCATCTCCCTCACAGCTCACCATGGCTAGCAATCAATACATTGTCTCCTGCATACAAAGGCTACTCCTCTGATAATCAGCCACTAGGATAGGGATGAAATCATCAGGGAAAATAGTACTAGAAAGAACAAAAGGCTCACAATGGGCTCAAGTGTCTCTGCTGCAACCCTTAATTCCAACTAAAATATCCTACAGATTAACTTGCCTCGGTGACTACTGAGTAAGGAAGTTAAAGGGATGAGCACATATAGCACAGAAAGTTTAAATTATATTTCCCATCCGTGTGATCTGTGAAATGACTGTTAGGCTGCGTGGGAATAATTGAGAGGTCACAAGGGATTATATGAGCATTTATGTTTCATTCTGGATTAAGTGTGTTCAGCTCCAGTGATACCAACCAAATTGTTTCCCCCTTCAGTAATGCTGCATTTGCCCCTAGGCCTTGACAGAATAATATGTTTATTAACTGTACATATTTATCTGTCACCAAGATCCCAGGTTTTCAAATTTTCAGTACTCAACTACTGAATGTACTGAAGCTTCTCTGCCTGGTGTAAGGAAATGAAAAACAGGATGGTTAATGGTTTCAGAACAGAACACACCTCACCTCCCCCAGAACAAAGCAGAGCATTGCTTTAAATGGCAGCAGGCTTTGCCAGGGAACCTGATATGTGGTGCTCAAATCTTCGCCTACCACTGGATGAGATGTGTCACCCCCTTTTCCCTGCTTTCCTTTGTCTTCCCTATACTTCTCCTGTAGCTCTCAGTTGAGGAATGGCTCTTGCTGTGGCTCTTTCTCACTTCCCTACTTTAACTATAACCTCATCCTTCCTGCCCTTGGAAAGGACTTCTGGTTTGGAGAAGTATTCACACCATTTAAGCAAACCTATGGTTTCAGTGAGCAGTCTCTCCTTTGGCAGCACTTTGGTGCTTTTCAAACTGCAGCAGAACACATTCCATGAGGTAATTAGCGGCTGTATTCAAGGGACTCCAGGGGAGATACAAGTTCTGAATTTTGAGAGGGTGTTTGTGTATCTGATGTAATTTTGTCTCGTCACAGGCTGCGTAAGCTTCCTATGCAACAGAACAAAGGACAGAATTAACCAATGAGTCCAAAAAACTTACACGAGGAAAATAATTATTCTCTTTCCAACAGCTGGTGCAACTTTTTCCCCATTGGATCTGTCTGTTACACCCCAAACCCACTAGAAAGGAAATGTTAGAAACCCTCCAAAATAATGCTTGGTGCAGGTTAGCTAAGGTGCTCTTTGTCTCTCACATTCGCTG
>WAAG01041503.1:23876-36805 GCA_013390105.1 Tichodroma muraria
CTAGAATAGCATTTTCCATCAGTAGTTCTCAGTGGGCTTTGTAAAGTCAATACCACTTCACAGGTGAGGAATCAGTGTTCAGCAATGACATTATTTACCCAAACCATCTCAGCCAGCAGCATAACAAGGAAGGAACATGATCCAGACAGTCAGGCTGGCATCAAATCCACCTGGTCATTTAAAATGGAGAAGATATTATTATTTATTTTTTGTAGGATTTGCTAGTTCAGCCTCCCTTTCACGTTTTTTTCAGGCTCAAAGATACTGTTTTTCTTTATGGGATCTTTGAGGTATGTTCTTCCCTATTCTGAGCTGAGATCCAGTGAATGAAATCTTTTTCTGAGCTCTAACTCTAACCTCAAGTCCATGGAAGGTTTTTCTGGATTTGGTGACGTTAAGCCCCCAGTTCCCTACTTACCCCAGGCCCTCAAAATAATTTTTTAGATAGGATTATACAGGAAAATGCATTAGGAGAGGAAGAGCATTTAAAAATAGCCTAGCATCTAAATCTGGATGTAATCTCCTCTAATTCTCACAGTATCTGAGCACAGGGCATGGGGCTGTACTAGCCTGGTGTTGGTAAATTCAAGCCATGTGCAGGAGATGTACTTCATGAATAGCAACAGCTGTAAGCAAATCACAAACCAGGGAGCAAAAACGCAAGGGCAGCACTATCCTAGTGCTTAAGTTTAATCAACAATGCAAGAATAAAGAGGAAGAAATTAAGATGCACCAAAATTGTCCTAATTTTGATGGTGTGACTTTTAGTTGTCATGAAACATGTGAAACTGTTAATATTTCAACATTTTATATTGTAATGGCTGAATTTAAGTAGTTATTGTGTTTTAAAGCCATGAAATAGATATTTGTTTTAAACTTAAACATAACAACAGGACTCTTTATTTTTTAACCCTGTTACTTTTTTTAACATTCCAGACTTTTCATAGCTTTTTACTATGTCCTACTATCCAACTTAGGTTGCTTGTACATTTTTTTCCTAGCAATATCAATGACCACCTGGAAAATGCAACAGGGGAAAGCTAATGAATAATTTTAAATGTGTGACAATAAATAGGAAAATTGATTACAAGAGGAACTGGGATTTGTATCCTAAATCCTGGGATAAACAAAGGCTTCTAGACTTCACAACTCATTAACTCTTCCAGTTTCCTTATTGCATGAGGTTTGCTGCTCAGCAAGATTCTTTAAATACTTTACAGACACCTCGTGATACCAGATAACATCATGGCCGAGAAGAAATTGCTTTCCCTCAAAAATACAGGATGTATGGACAAGAGAGCCCCTACAACACACACAGCCTCAATAACACATTTTCAGTACAACCAAACTCCTTCCAGTTTCAGTTAAACATGTGGAACAGCAGTTTAACTCATCTCCACTAAGTACTTTGCTAGTTCCAGTTTCTTTTACTGCCTCTACAGGTAACTTATGCTCAGTTACAATCTTGGATCATGTTAATGTGTAACTGCTCCTCTTGCTGCAGATCCACCATCACCCAGGGCTGGTAACAGAAAACACAAAGATAACTATAAAATACCTACTAATTTTCTGTTAGCTTTTTGGTTTGCTTTCAATTTATGTTTTCCAAGTAGACCTTCCTCCCAGAAATGCATGTTTGCATGCTTCCCCTACCCTTACGTTATTGTGCCGATTCCTCGTGTGTGTTCTGTGTGTACTAATCCCTGTAGCATGCCATTAATTCATGGTGCACTCAGTTATTTTAGGCATGGATATTGGAGAAACAGAATTAAAACAAGGCTGCAGTATCATAGCTATGCAATTACTTTTTGTTTTCTTTTTTTCCTTTATATACCAAATGGGCCAAAGTCACTGTCGGGTTTTCAGTTTGAAAAGCCAAGGCTGTGGTTCCACGTCCTGGGTGAAGCTGCCCCTCTTTTCACTGTGTCCCTCCCCAGGCCACAGTCTCAGTGGTGCCACAGCATCTCCATGAGATTTCTTGCAGGAAAAGGATCCAAGCTTAAAATACCCATCTTTGGTCAGGTTATTTTAATCCAGATCAGGTCCTTGACCGGGTTCACCGCGCGACCCCAGATGCAATTACGCCAGCACAGCTTAGGCAAAGATGTGGGACTGGAGAGAAACAACGTGACTTCAGGCTGCAGCAGGCAGAGCTGCTGCCAAGAGAAACATTGATCAAGCTGTACCAAGCATTTGTTTTGAAATAATTTTGAAATATAGTTTCAGAACACTTGCAAATGAAATGTGTTTAGTTGTTGGGATAAAA
Source organism: Tichodroma muraria (assembly GCA_013390105.1). Classification (NCBI taxonomy): domain Eukaryota; kingdom Metazoa; phylum Chordata; class Aves; order Passeriformes; family Sittidae; genus Tichodroma; species Tichodroma muraria. Next base: position 26,143 of record WAAG01041503.1, read on the forward strand.
GGCTACAGCCAAAGCTAAATCTGACCCCTAATTATACAGAATAAACAGACACAAAATTAGACTATGGAGTCTAAACAGGCAATTTCATTGTTCATATTTAAATATCAGCTACTTAAGAACAAAAAATATTAAATAAATATTTTTTATTACTCATGTCTGTCACCCTGCTCACCAAACTACAGTTCATAATCAGTGTGTAGGAGTGAAGAGGCTTCCTGGGCAATGCTGGACCCCTCACTCAAGCGTGTCCTGACCTCACTATAAAACTACACCAAGACCAGCTTTTGGCTAAAATGTCCTGTCTCACTTTTTCACATTAGCTTTATTTTTGTTAATGATGCTGGGACTGGAAAACTTCAGAAACAGAGGTAGTTGAGAAACCATACCCTGTAAAAATTCGTTGTTTAAAGATTAGCATGCAAGAAAATACTTTTTGCTCAAACTATACAGAATATTTTTCATCTGGCAACTGTTTTCTCTTTAAATAATAGAACATTAAAACCTGAACTAAAAATAATCCTGTTGACTGTTCCAGTTCAGGAAATTTCTATGAGCCAAGTTTTGTTGTTTTTTTCAGTGGCTGTTATTCCAAGTTGAGTCGGCTCAGCAACTGCTGACTCCACAATCACAACTGCTTTCATACAACCTTCATTTACTTTCTTTTATTTTTGGAAACTATGACAAACAGCAGCTGGATCACTCAGTCCATCATTTTCTTAACATATCTGGAATAAAACAGCAGAGGATTGTCGGCAAGAGAAATATTCCATAACAATGCACAGCCCCCTAAAGGGTGTCTCATATCCCTGCCTGGAAGGTTCTTTAACAAGGGAAGATGTCTCTCATGCTGGTGTTTAAAATCACCAGTGGGTTGTAGTTACAATAACAATTTTATGCAGCAATAAATATTTTAAGAAGAGCCGTTCTCACCTTCCAAATCCTGCACCATTCTGACAGGCATTAAAATCAGCATTTCTCATCTTTCAGTAGTTCTACATCTCTGCTGTTACTCTGTGCTTTGAAGGAGAATTTGATTTTGTTTCTTAGAAGAAGGTGGCTCTCAGGACTGATAAGAATGTAATAGCAAATGGTGATGTTTTAAGTTATATTAAATAACGTTTTCTCTTGAACCATATGCCAGCATCTAAAGTAAATCTGCTATTAAACAACTCAGAGAGCCAAATCCACCGAGTAGTTGCAAGGATAATGGCAATTGCGTGCATTAGAAATGGAGCTTGTGAGCAGAGGACACAACCAATAGTTTTCCTTTGCAGCAAAACTCCCGACACTGTGTCTGAGCGAGAGACGTGGACACACACACTCGTGTTTACCGCTCCCCTGGGTTTCCCAGGGAAAAGGCAAACGTGCAGCTCGTTGGAGCATCCTTGCCGGCAGGGAGTGCAGCGATGTCACCGCTCCGCAGCCTCGGGACTGATGGAAGAAATCCGTGGGTTTCGAAAGGCTCCACAGCCACACCTGCTGGCTTGGCGGGCTCGGCACAACACGGGTGAAACCGAGGAATTTGTAGAGAAATCGCTCCATAACAACGCTTAATGCTGTGTCACGCCGTGGTGTCCTCAGGGTGTCAGAAAAATGGTCAACATTTTAAAATAGTGTTACACCAAGTGCTGTATAGAGGTTCTTGTAAAAACCTCTTTGTGGCCAAGCCAAGCATTAAACAAGCTAAAAAATAGAAATTACATTTCCTAAGCTCCCACAACCTGTTGGTGCTTCTTTATACATTAAAAGGTGATTGCATGGTATCTGCTATTCAACTGGAGAGTTTGCTTTACTCACCCTCTGTCTGGGTGGCAACAAAATGGGTTTTTTTCACAGTTCACTGTGTGATTCCTTCACTCTGCGAAGGGCCAGATCTGGTGCTTTTCCATGATACAGCTGTGCCTTTTGAGGAGCAGGCTCAGAAAAGTGAAGACTTGGCCACTGTCTCTGTGTCTACTCTTTAGCAGAACATACAGTCAATGTTTTGTGAAAGATCCTATAGAACTTTAGGGAAATATAGGCTTTGGGGGATCTTTTGAGTCATTCTTGTGCTCCTCTGAATATCTCTCCTCTACTGCGCACACACACACACACAAACAAACCAAGGACAGCTTGCTCTACAGGAGCAGTTTACCAATGTGTACATAGTTATGGACTGGTATCTGTTCATATCATTAGATAATCCATAAATTAATATCATCAGCTTATTAAGAGTCTTCTCATCTAGTGCTATTCCGTGTCTGTTCTCTACTTAAATTATCTCATATATTTTTTTGTCATTGCACCTACTTCAGTAACATCTGGGATGTCTGGGCCTTATTCTGTTGCTGTGTAACCTAGTTCACAGTTTTTGGCTCATCATTTTGAATAGGTACAGTGGGTGGGGGGAAGGTGAGTTATTATTTTAGCTCCTAGTTCTAGGGTAGGTAAGGGCCCCAGAGTTTTATCTAAATTATACTGGAGAAATTATTCCCTCTAGGAGGACTCTGCTGGCTGAGGACTGTCCCAAAATACTCTTCTAATTTGCTAGATAGAGGTTATGAATGGACTGTCAGGGTAGCTGAGGTTGTTTCACCTCTCTTTAGCTAGTCCTTCTATCTTTATTTCCAAATTGTGTTCACATGTGCTGCCCTACCTACCCCTTATGTTTCTGTGGATGTGATTCACACTCACGAACAGAGCCTGAAGTTCTTAGAGTCATGCAGTTTTTGAGCATGGAGTAGGAAATTAGACACATAAGATCATCAACTTAAACCTTCTGGTCAGCCAGGGGAGTGCGGTATCTCTGACTACAGATCCTTCCTCCAATGTGCAAGATATTTTCTGAATGTGTCAGAAGATACAATGGGTTTTCAGGCCAGCTCAAGTGGGTTCAGACTCCCTGCCAGCAACTTTTCCAGAGCTGATTTTACCATACCCACATCCATGCATTCCTCTTCTGCATACCTGAGGGATATTGCCTAACTTTAAGACTGTCAGTCTAGCATTTCTTAGACTAAAGGGCCCACGTGAGAAAGGTGGGATCCCTGTCTTCCATAAACAGTTTGAAACATCCGATTAAATAGTTTAATTTTTGCCTAATTTGAGTCACATGAAGCATTTTCTGAGAATCTCTGTTCGGATGAAAAACAGCTGCTTCCAACACAAACAAATAAATCTGGTGTCTGAAATGGATGGACTAATACCCCTCTAAAGCCAGAGGAAGAGACCAACTTCCTACATCATGTCCTCATTCTGAAAGAACATCCTCCATCTCTCCATTTCTGTTTAGCTTCCAGCTACCAGAGCCGGATGGTGGTGGCCACTTCTGAAGGGGAGCACTTTATAATGTCCCTTTATGCTGTTTCTGTGGGTTCATCTTACATGGAAAAGAAAAGAAACCCAAACAAGCATACTAAGAGAAAATAAAATGAATCCTCCTGAAAGCTCTCATAATGTTTGTGAAGGATTTTGAAGGGTTACAAAGACTTCTGAGGAATCTAAGTAGCCTAATGGATAAATTGCTTTCCCTTACTTCTCTCCAAAGATCCATTTCATTTTGTGTTAAACTTAAAACAACATCTTCTGAAAATGTATATGTAACACTAAGTCAATCCATCATCAACAAAATAAATGACTCTGGAGATTTTAACACGTCCCACTACAACTATGAGAGATTTCAAAGGACAGAACAAGAAAGAGAAGGAGTAATCCCTTCTGTAATTCAGCTGTGGGAGGAAAACTTGGCCTCTGGTCTTTCCTTTTCCCTGTCCCCTAGAAATGAATGAGATCCTTCATTCCTCTGCAGCAAGAGCATTTTCTATTGCAATAGAAAGAATGAGTCAGAAGAGCCTGCTGCTGGTGAAAGCTTCACTGGGCTGTCTTCAACAGAGTGCTACAACCTTTTTATTTGAGTTTTGGGGTGTTAACAGTTATTAAAAATTTCTGGTATCACCATGAACATTCTGGATTTGTGAAAAGGCTGTTTGCTTGTCATTTATTTTAAGACAATGAACAAGCTCTCTTTGTGGAAGAAGACACTTTAGGTATGCTCTTAAAAATGAAATAGAGCAAGCTAGTAAAAAAGAAAATGCATCTCAATTAGATTATTCTTCCTCCATCTGTTCTCTCAGATCTTTTTACGGCAGGAAATTGCCTATTGGATTTTTGATTTTGCTTAATGGAAATGGAAAAATTAAAATCCATTCCCATTCCCACTGACATCAGGGGAAACAAAATTCAGTGTCTGAACAGAATACATTTTTTTTTTAACCATTAGTGTCTGCAACTGCATCTCAGTGAATATAGTAATTATAACATCAGTGAATTTAAATTAACTGAAACATTTAGAAAACTGTGGACTGGCACTTATGCTTCTGAATCTCCTTGGCATTTCTGAAAATCCCAACTTCTCTAATTAGCAATTTCTGATATGCTACATTCTTCCTGTGTGGACAAGCCAATTAAACCCTGTGAACTCCCCATATGACTTTGGAGCAACAGACTGTAACTGGATGGGATTTATAATAGGAAGTGTGGTTTCTAATAGGAAATAGCATTTCCAGTAAGGTAGTGAGCTGCGGAAACCTTTTCCTTACATTTTTTAGGATTCTGAACTTCAGGAAGTACCACCCCTGAAAATCCTGGGCTCTATAAAAACTTCCGTGTTTTTTTGGAAGTATCCAGCTGCTTGACAAACAGGACATTACGAACAGACAAAAAATCATCTGGTTAAAAGAGATATAAAGATTGTACACCATAGTCTTTTTTTGTATCCATGTGGGGATTGGTAAAATACATTCCAGATCTCTCATCAGAAAGCCTACTATCTTCAAAACTGAAATGAATCCAAATATCCAACTCTGCCGTGTTCCTCCCTTTGCTTCCTCTCAGAGAAGAAGGATATGTAAAAGCAGATCCTTCCTGCTGACTCATCCTGCTCTATAAACTGTATCTGAGGTTTGAGACCAAGGGAATTATCCTGGCTTGTTATTTACTTCCATGTTTATAGACACACATGTTTATACACACGTTTAATGTGTTTCAGCACTGCCAGAATAACTACTGCAGGGTACTGTTGTAATAATTATTACTACTACTACTACTACTAATAATAATATCTAAAGCATGACAAAGAGCTTGACTTATAACAGGAGTTATGTCTCCTCTCCACAATTCCAAACCTCTACAGACTTTCATAATAGTAGGTGGAAAATGACAGAATTTTGCAAAATTAATAAAGTGTTTTGTGGAAATTAAGTACACACTTGGAAATCCAACTTCCAAATTACCACGCTGTTAAATGTGTGTGCTATGTCTCCGAAGTTCCACATTGTTGCTTCCTCACTTTTCCAGCATTTTTTCTTGCATTGCTCCATAGAGAGCCCTTGTCACTGATCATCCAGGGGCTCAGTGCCAGCACCGATGGACATTTTTGATATTGACAATATGGAAAACCATCTGCAGGGTAAACAGGCACAGGTTATCTGGGAATAACATAGATTACCATCTTCTACAGGTTTATAAAACAACTCTGCTGTTTGGTTTATATAATAACAGTGCTATTTTTAAAGATAAACTTTGCACTGTTTGGACTGAATCTGGAACCAGAACATAATGGCAACTCTGACCTTAAGTGTAGGCACATTTCATGTCTCCATTTTAATTTAGCTTTTATATGATTATTTTCCTTTTGCTAATGTTGCACTGTATCCAGAAGTTCATGTGCAGGAAACTGCTTTTTCTATACCAGTTGAATTAGAGGTGTCATCCCCCTCCAAAAAACCCCCCACATATATTTTTCATGTGTAGGGTCTTTTGAAATCAGTTAAGGAGCCCTGTACAATTTTATAACCATGTAATCTGTATAAACATGACCAGGAGCAACTCATGTTTAAGCAAAACCTAAATCAGAAAGTTTAGTAATTCTACTTTGTGTTAACAAAATATTCTCAGATGAAATCGTGGTGTATAACAAAGGAAGGGGAAAAAATAAAAAGGAAATAAACCCAACAAAACCAAACAATACAGTTTAATAAGAAGCAGATTCTGTTTGTTTTAAAGTACTCAAGGCATGGAAGCATGGACTGAAAAAAACTCTCCTGCTACATCAGAACTGACTCTGAGGCACAGAGTGCCCTCATTTCCCAAAGTCATCAATGTCCTGATCCTACTGCAATTAGCAATTGCTAATGTAGGTGATGAGCAAAAGGGAGCAGGATTTTGGCACAGTACAGTACAGATTTCGGCACAGTACCCAACCCACCAGCAGCAGGACAAACGAGAAGTGATTAAAAGACAGGAGACAGAGCGAAGGAGAAAGACAAGGTGGGAATGCAAAGTACTGAATACTTTTAGCTCTTCCAAATTTCAGAGAAGGGTCTGGATTGTCTGGAGTAGCACTGCTGCTACCCAAATGCTCCTTCAATCATCCAGTCCAATGTTCCAGTTTTGCAGGTAATTTCATGCCAGTTGGAAGTTTTAAACTAAAAAACGAAACCTTGTTCTTAATAAAGAATCAACACAATTGATACCTGTATGACAAATCACAACAATAAAGAAAAGGCGTTCTCTAGAAGCAATAACATTTTATCTATGATTAATCTTTCCATGAGTTCTTTCTTGATTGTTGTGAAGGTACTCAATTTCTTCTTCTAACTGGAAAAGGTATTTTTAAGCTCTTTGTTATCCAGTCCATGGAAATAACACTGGAGCTCATCTAGAACTGTGTGATTGATAAATTCCAATACTAACTGAAGTCTTTTCTTTCTGCTTAAATACATGAATCATGTTAACAATATTCTTATGATGAAATCATTGCTGGTAAAAGGAGAAAAACACTTTCTACCATGGCTTTTTATTTCAGTGCACAGAGATTTCCTCTAAAAGGCTGATATCAAAAACTGTAGTTTGCTTAACTAAAGACTGTCATTAATTTGAAAACATGCTAAAAGTCTTTGTTTCTCCTCCCTCAGCCTTCCTCCAACATTCAAACACATTTACCACATTACTTTCACGGTGCATCTTCAGGCTCTGAACCAATACTGCTGCACCAGGAATACAGCAAAGAAAGGAGCAGCTCCTTTCATCAGTTTAAAAAATATCCTTCTGAATGTGTTTTATTTACACTAATAAATCATAGATAAGAACTCCCATATTAAAAGAATCACAGTAAAAATGTACTTTTTCACACTGAGGTCCATTTACCATTTAATTTTTACATTACTAGCTGCTGATAATTTGAAGCAGTTTTAGGTTAACTACAAAGCTGGTTTTAACTCAATACAAAAGTATCTGTTATTTTAATTATCCCCCTTTTTTTTTTCAATTGAGGGCTACTCTCTCACTGGTGCCAGGTCTCCTTAGTGAGAGTCACCAAGAGTCAGGACATCAGTCTGTATTTAGAGGGAACTTCAAGGGAAGCTGAGGAACCCATATGGCAAAATGTGCCATTATCCCTAATTAAAAATTGATAAGAACTGAATTTTTAAAACATCCAGTTTCTGCAAAGTGTGGAAATGGGATAGATATAAAGTACAGAATGAACAATCCAAATAAATAAGAATCTAAATTTATAACCTTGTAACCTGACTAGAAGCTTTTGTTCCTGTACTTTGCAGAAGTTCAGTTAAATCACAGTGATCTGGTGTGTCTGGCAAGGAGAAAATCCCACCTGACCCACGTCCGGACTGAACTTCTTGCGGACTCTTCACAAGCAGAGGTCTGCACTCAAACTGAGCTTCTAGGGGAAATCTCCCCACCGCCCCTCCACAATGCTGAAACATCCTGGCAAGGAAATGCTTGTGGATAATCCCCGTGGTGTTTGGGGATGGCACGGGACCGGTGCAATAAACACGCCGCCCCTCCCGCGGCCAGCGCGCACCGGGCGTCTCCGGGAGGGAACCAGAGCCAGGTGATGCAACCCACAGCTGGCAGAAAGGCCACCTGGGGCAGCTCGGGCAGGGCAGCGTGGGCTCCAAGGACGGCCCCTTGGAATTGAGAACTGGGAGAAGCCTCTCAGCCAGCTCTGCTTTTCCTCTCCCATGGCCTGATGGGGCTGAGGACAGGCAAGGAATGCTTGAGGATGGACCTACTGTTATGAAATGAGGATGGATGCACCCACAGCAACGCCCAGGCAGGACACCAGCAACTCACCCAGTTCACACACATCGTCTTGTGATGGGCCAAAGTTACCTTAGAAATAGTTTGGTTTTGTAAAATGCTGCACAAGAATCTAGTACTTACGCAATATTAATACAGAATGTGCTGTAAAATATTACCTTTAACTTAGTGTAATACCCTATCAGATGGCATTTTTTAAAAAAAATAGAAATAAAGATTGAACTTGAAACAGCTTTCTGCTCAGTTGTTATATCCATCCCAGTATTATTCAAGAAGGAACACATTACTTTCTGTTCTAGACCACAGACCGTGTAAGGATTTTTTCCAAGTGTTTGAAGCACTGTTACAGTGGATAGCTTTAATGGTTGCAAAGAAAAAAACCTCTCCAGGCACCAAATGACAAAGTTGGTGTTGAAATTGTTATTTCCACTCATCTCTGGAAGTCCATGGATTACAAGTAAATGATAAATTGAAAACATTTGAACTAAAATGCCCATAGTGACATTATAATGGCAGTGATGCATTTAAGTTCATTAAGCAAGGAAGTACTGGAAATAATTATCAGCACATACAAATCTAAAGTGGATATTTAGTGCAGATTTAATTTTGAGACATATTAAACCACCTTTGCAAGGCCAGAGCCTCTCTTTTATTGTTAGGGTTTTTTTATTGTTAGATTTTTTTCCAAATTTTATTGTTTTGGGTTTTTTTTTTTTTAAATTAGCTTGGGATATATTAATTTTAAAACATATATGTGCCATGAAATCAACAGAACAGAAAATGCATCTAGTTCTTCAGAGGAAAAAAAAACCAAAAACGCTTTTAATTTCTTATTAAAACTACCAGCAACACGTGTTACTGCCAGGTAAGATTAAAATATTCCATTAGATAACATCAATACACTGTTCCCCCGTGGTGTCCTCCTCCCCGTTGTGAGGAGAAGAAATGTTGTCTCTGATGAGATATTGCTGAAAAAGTTCCCAAGCCAGGTGGAAACAACAAAGGGTTTCAGATTCAACTCCAGCTTGTCGCTGGTGTTTGGTTTTTGTTTATTTCCCTGCACAGGCTGAGGGTGACTTGGGCTTCAAAGGGCAGAGAGCTGCCCTGGGGACAGGGGATGGATGCCCTGTCTGTGCTCTGAAGCAGCGCTTGTTAATACTGAATTAATTAATGTTGTTAAGCAGCCTTCATTTTATGTACAGGTCCAGGCTTGCATTGGTTCTACAGATTGCTTTCTCCCTTCCGAGTTAACAGGAGCTAAATATAACCTGGATAAAGGTAGAGGAGCAGCAGTGGAATGAAAAATGGAAATGTGTGCGAAGGGAGGAGGAGGAGGAGGAGGAAAGTCCAGAGGAGGGGATTGCTTGCCAGGAACCATTCCTCACTAGTGTGGGGAATAATGTTTTAGTGGCTGGGGTGTTATAGTTTCCTATTACCAAGCCTTTGGAAAAGCTTGCTCCCATGCAGTACCAGGCTTTGTGGGAATTTCTCACTTTTGGCATCTATTTTCACTTAGGTGGGACATTGGATTAAAGTGTTCTGAGTAAATCTTTGCAGAGTTAAATCCCACCCTGTGTGAAATACAAATTTCTCTTCTAAATAACCCAGTCAGTGCAGCAGGGCCCGGCACTAACTTGGCGAAAAAGCAGTACTGAGCTTTGTGCTGTTAAATCCTGGGCTGATGCTGTTCCACCACCTGCATGGCTGGAGGCAAAGGGAACGGGCAGGGGATGCAGACAGTGTTTATTTCTGTCATTTCATTATGAGTCCCATGATATTTTGACCTCCTTAAAATCATCTGAAAGAAAAGAAGGGAGGCACATGCAACCACACAAATCCAAGTTCAGGGATAACTTCCAAGACTGTATATAAGAACTGGGTCACGACTTCAAAGACACCTGCTCTGTCTGTTGGAGTAATGGGATTTTTATAAAGTGCTGAGAGCCAGGACATCAGTCTGTATTTAGAGGGAACTTCGAGAGATGCTGAGGCACCCATACGGCAAAATGAACCATTATCCCTAATTAAAATTTGATAAGAACTAAATTTTTAAAGCATCCAGTTATTACAAAGAGTGGGAGTGGGGTGAATACACAGCATAGAAAAATCTAAACGTAGAACCTTGAAATCTGACTAGAAGCTATTGTTCCTGTACTTTGCAGAAGTTCAGTTAAATCACAGTGATCTGGTGTGTCTGGCAAGGAGAAAATCCCACCTGACCCACATGCAGACTGAAACGCACCGAGAGCGTGAGGCAGCGCCGCTGTTTGCCCGGCCGGACCCGGGATGCGGCAGTCCCGGGCTATGGCAGTCCCGGGCTCTCTCCCGGACCCGGGATGCGGCAGTGCCGGGCTATGGCAGTCCCGGGCTCTCTCCGGGACCCGGGATGCGGCAGTGCCGGGCTATGGCAGTCCCGGGCTCTCTCCCGGACCCGGGATGCGGCAGTGCCGGGCTATGGCAGTCCCGAGCTCTCCCGGACCCGGGATGCGGCAGTGCCGGGCAATGGCAGTCCCGGGCTCTCTCCCGGACCCGGGATGCGGCAGTGCCGGGCTATGGCAGTCCC
>WAAG01041503.1:37403-91356 GCA_013390105.1 Tichodroma muraria
GCCGGGAGGGCAGGGGGGATGCGGGGCCGGCAGGGCCCGGGGCCCCCGGCCCGCACCGCCCCGCCGAGCACGGCCCGCACCCGCGGGCTCCGGCTTTGGAATAGCTCAGGCAGAGTTCGGAAGTGTTCCAGGCTTCTTGGGTCGGTGGGTCTCTCTGAAAATAAGTTTTTTGTGATAGGCACCTGAAAGCGAGGCGCAAAAAATTAGCGAACGCTTCGTTTGTGTGCATTAAGAACCAAAATGCCCTGTAATGTTTTTATACACATGATACTGTGTTTAAACTTTGCAGTCATGAGGAATCTTGTGTAATATATGCGAACTGCTAAGAGAGCAGTTATTAGTTGCACTCTTTTAAATGTTAATGACTGAACCACTGACTCTGGAATAAATTATTTCTAGTCTGACACGTAAACACACTTAGAACAGAGTGTGGAAAAGGGTGGGGGCTTCCCTTGTAAGATTTACAGTATGAGTTCTCCAGACTGGGTCTCTCAGGAGTAGTTGGAGGTGAGTCAGCTTTGATAGTGTCTCTTTTTTTAGCATAGCTGTTATACCAGCCTCTGAAAACACATCAGTAAACACTTGACGTGTATTGTAGTTGCTTTACGTGGCTGCACGTAAAGCAACAGCGACAAAAGCCTGATTCGTGAATCTGGAAGCAGTAGGAGGTTTTTGGGAAGTGGAGCCCTCCCCTGCTGTTGTGTGAGTGTTGGTGTTTGTTAAGTGGGTGTTACTTGATTCCCGTTCAAATCAAAACAGGATATTCAGACTTTTTATTGTATTTGGTTACACGGATGAACCAGTGATTTTTTTCAGGCTAATTAATTTTTCAAGATTGCAATCAGATAGGGGTTTTATGCCTTTATATTCCTGCAAGGGCTGGTTTAATAATTTTGAAGTTAAGGCTGGAAAGAAGACTCTAAAGCTGTGGAAAACTATAACCGAGTACACAAAGTAAATCAAATGTATTTGTCATATGTATTGCAATTTTGATATTCCAAAATTTATGTAACTTTTTCACGTCAGTTTTTGTTTTACGCTGCTTTTTTGTGCTGCAAGTTATATATTTGTTTATGTTACTTCTACTTCATACTGAAATAACAGACGGTGTGCTGTGAACTCTGATTCACTTCATTAAATATAAACTGCTTTTGCATACTGTCATTGTCAGGGGCAGTGAGGAGAGAAGAGTTCAGCAGATTTCTTACCTTCTCTAATTTGTTTGAGTAAACCAAAAGAAATAAAAGGTTATTTATTTATTTTGCTGATAAAAAGGGGGTGCTAATACCACACTATCCCTGCTGTTCAGGACTTTCAGGATTAGTCCTATTTGCAGTCCTTGCCAGATCCTTTCTGTAGTTGGACCCTGTGACAAGTAGAACGCACATGTACTTTGAAGTTGATCTAAAAACCAAAGTCATCTCCCAGATGCATTTGTCAGGCTAATGCTCAGGCACTGTTGCTGGCCTGCAGCCTGGCTGTCACGTAGGAAGAAGTCCTGTTCCTGCTTTCCCTGACCAAAATAGTAGGTGGTTTATGCTGTTGATACTCAGCTGTCTGGACTGTGTGTGCTCGAAGAGCAGGGATGTAAACACAGAGTTCAAAGGGGATCTGAGCAGTTCTGGCTGCTCTGTAGGGCAGCACCACTGCTCAGCATCCTTGGACAGCACATGGTGTTACCCCAGGCTGAGGCAGTGCAAGTGCAGGGAGGATTGCCTGGCTGTGCTGCTGACAGCTCTCAATAAATCTGCATTTGCACATGGCATTTAGTTAGAATTTGTCCTTTGGTTTGCAGAGCTTTTTGTAGTGACTTGGTAATAAGTGTGCTGTGATATTATCAAACCTCACGGTAACAAATCAAGAGCTGTTGGTGAGACAGGAGCAGTCACTGCATTTTCCTTATTCTTGCATAACTCTGGAGGCAAAACAGGTGAGGAGGGTAGGAGCTGTCACTGAGGGGGTTTGATCAGGTGGACTGATTGGGCCCTGCTGGTGTACATTCTTTAAGGTCTTGCGATCCTTAACATGGATCCAACAGTGGGCTGAGGGGGGCATTTGGATCCTGCCCTTTGGCTGCCATACATATTTCTGGTTCAAGTTTGTGAAGCTTTCAGTAAGTAACATGCTTTTCCCTAGTCCAAGGATTAAGGAACTAAAAATAATTTAAAATGTTCCCGTAATTGCTTTAGAGATAAACACATTTGTGTGACTGGTAAGAAGGAGTAGCAGCACACAGGTTTCCCCTTTGCTCCCTTTTGAAGCAATCAGCTTGTCAGTCAAAGTAGGCTTATACCAAATTTAGCCGCTTCTCACGCACGGATCTGGGTGTGCAGGAAAAGCTCCACTGACAGCCCCTTGCCTTGAGTCCCAGCAAGAGTGCTCTGTGTGTGTGTCACTGCCTGGATTTCAGCTCTTGGTTGTGGCTGCAGCTTGTTCTCTTCTTCACTGTGACAGCCAGCAGCGATTGCTCTCTCATAGTTCACGGTGCACCATAAATCCCAGCTGTCTGTGGTGCTGTAAGTTATTCTTACACTCAATCCTTTGCTCCCTGAACACTTAATCAGACCTTGTGTCTCTGTGTAAAGCATGAGAAAGTCTTGATGTGCATTGCCTTGTAGATCTGTCTTTCAGAGTGTTGATAAATCTGCATGTAATGCTTTGTGTATTCTCTGGTCTGGAATGAGAAAATATTTACAAAATGTGGATATTACTGATAAATTATATCTGCAGGTGGAAGTATTTCATATATATGACTTGTAATTCTATGTTTGTAATTCTTAGATTGCAAGAAGACCCTCCTGTGGGTGTCAGTGGTGCACCATCTGAGAATAATATAATGCAATGGAATGCAGTTATATTTGGGTAAGAGTTTTTGGTCACTATGAAATTTGGTATCAGAGGGCTAAATATAACAACCTGATGTTTGTTTTTACAGTTATTCTCTTATTTCATATATGTAAAGTGAATGAACTTAAAAAAATGGCCAAGTGTTATGGTAAAAATCTCTTTTCACAGATAATGGAGAATGGTTAGGAAGGAAAAAATTAAATTTTTTATTTGTTCAGCTTTTTTGTTGAATAAAGCTTGCATGTGGCTTAATAAATAGGTTATACTGTGTTACAAAAAAGCAGGATTCCTCTTTAAAGTACGTAAGTGTACTGTACACATGTTCTCAGCCATTAAATCCAGATGTATAAGTGATTGGATTGAATCCTACTAGGACAAGGTACAGGATCTGTCTGGGAGGTTACATTGCATATCCTCTGGAAGAGGAGATGGCTTAGTATCCTTTCATAAAACTGTGCTAATAATCTGTTCTGTTCCAGTCTAGTCACCTAAAGGTGAAATATTAAAAACAATATGTATTGTTTGGGATGATGATAAAGTAGCTATCCCAAACTGCAGAGTGACCATGGGAAATGTCTTAGATACAGCAAAGCTCTCAGAGGTTACCTGTGGATGCTTCTCTAAGCATTTAAATTATTGCTTCTACCTATATCTTGGAGAGGATGAGAAAGAAGATACACATTTACTGTGCCTGTGTGGAAGTAGGTAATGATCACTTTTAACTGGAGTTTCTTTTTAAAACCTTTCAGGCCAGAAGGGACACCTTTTGAAGATGGTAAGTTGCCAACTTTTGTATCCGTTGTCATTCTAATAAATGTTGCCTGTACTAACATTGTTCTGTTTTTGAAAAATAATAGATGCTATCTGTGTCTAATTTGAAACAAACCAAGTAAGTGAAGGAGTGAGGCTTGCTGTCTATAAAAATAACGTATCTTGCTTTAAGCAGTGTCTTGTTACACTGGCTCATGGTTAGTAAGAAAGCTACGGAACAATGCTTCCGTCAAGGCTTTTTCATACATACACCAAGAGCTTTTAGCAGGGGTTATTGACCTGACACTGCTAAGTGTGTTTGCACATCTCTGTAGCTGAGCTCCACAAGAGCTTTTCTCATTTCATCTTTTTGGCACGTTTGATTCATCACTGTGCTCCTAATGAAGAACAGGTGAAAAACCTTGGGTTGTTCTCAAGGTAATACGGAACTTAGTGAGGTTGAGGGAATCCTGAATTTGTACATAAACATGAAAGCTAGTGTATAATGAACGTCCCTTAGGCATATGAGGAATAATGAGTTTAATAATTACAGTATTATTGCAGTAATTCGCAGCAGATGGGTTTTTCTCTGTGTTGGGTTGGAGGAGTTACAGTAAATTATTCACTGATCCATAACAAAGGTTTTCAATTGTGAGCTCCAAAGACTGAGATTGCTGATTATGAAATTCCAGTGTTTCTTTGCTAGCACCACAATGCCTTCGTAATGAAACGCCTTAAAGTCACCCAAGTCCATGGACCCAACATACTGGGTCATGGAAAAGTGGGATGATGTTGGATATGGCTGCCTTTGCCATGTATACAGTGAGTCTACAAGCTCCTACCCAACCTCTGCTGCTGCGTTTATTACTCTAAGCAGTAGTTCCATAGTTCCATTATCATTTGAAATATATGAAAAACAATCAGATTCAGTGCTTATATAATGGTGAGGAGAAATACTGATCATGGAGCATATAAATTCATTTGTTGTCAATGTTCCTGGATATGTTCTTTTGTTGTTAGTTATCTGATTGTATTTATCTTTGTTTGGACAGGTACTTTTAAACTAGTAATAGAATTTTCCGAAGAATATCCAAATAAGCCTCCAACTGTTAGGTTTTTATCAAAAATGTTCCATCCAAATGGTGAGTAAACCATCTTTATTTAGCTGTAATACTCATTAAATGTTACAGTGTGGTCATGCATTCTCTGAAGCTCCAGAATGCTCTTCATTGCTGTCTCCTAAGTAGACGTCTAGGACAGCAACTGCTTGATGAAAAATTAAGAGTTATGAGGCTATTAAGAAGCAGCTATCTGCCTCTTACTAATCAATATGTGGCCTCAGTAGCAAAGCCTTGAGTATTTTCAGCAGCAGCTGCACTTAGAGGCAGTTGTGGCTGCAGATTCCTGCCCCTTCCATTTAACAGCCTCCATGTCTGTGCAGCCACGTCGTGAGCTGCAGGGAACTGATGGAGCCAAGTGTTACTTATTCCTGCCAGGTGAGGGTTCACCCAAGTCTCTGCTTTCATCTGGTGCTCTGTGCCAGCCAGGACTAGCACAGGGAAGAAAATGAGGATGCTCAGTCATAAAGGAGGTGTCTGACCCAAAATCAGTGATGAGGGCAGCTATGAGAGAGCACCGTGCTTCCTTCCCCAGCACTGATAGGTTTTGCTGGGTGCACGCATGCACAAAAAAAAAATCCCCTGCCTGCTGTTTCTCTGTAGAAATTAAAGCCTCACATACTGTGCAGGCCAGTTTGTCTCTGCTACGAGGTTTGTAATTTGTTGGGAGCAAGCTGGAGGACAAGGTGTAGAAGTTTGAGCAGTCAGTCTCGGTTCATGTGAACGCCATTAAGACTGATAGGTATCCAGGCAGAAGTAGGATTTCAGGCACTTTTCCATATTTTCTACTGTCTGCCTTGGTGCCTCTCATAGTGAGTGTAGAGCATGTGAAAATGGGGCAGGAGATGCCACTGTTCAGGGTGTGGTGGCTGTGAGTGGTTCCACTCCTGCAGTGATGGCCCTGCTGCTCTCTGGGAGGCCTCTCTGCTGTGACCATATGGGTGTCACACTGGAGGAGCAGGACACCAAGTCTGCCCGTTCCTGTGCTAATGCCATAATCTTAGACCTTCCTTCTTTCCCTCTTAGGTGTTCTATTAATTTCAGTAATAAATCTTCAGAGTATGTGTCAAGCCACAGAAGATGGTGAGACAAACTGCTGTTCTCTTTCCTAAAGCATGAATCTAAGCACAGACTGAATTGGAACAATAGCTCTGACTTGAACAGTGCCATAAATCTGACAGTTCCTAAGTAGTATCTGTGTTGTATTTACAGTGTATGCAGATGGCAGCATATGTTTAGATATTCTTCAGAATCGCTGGAGTCCAACATACGATGTTTCATCTATTTTAACTTCAATTCAGGTAACTTTGCATCTGTTTTACCAAATAATTATATTATTGTTGGTATCTATTCCAGAATTCACATGGCTCAGTGATGGGGATAGCCAAGTATCTGTATCAAGGGAAACTCCAAATCCTTATGAGCTAAGCAGTACTTTTTAGATCAAATAAAGGCAAAGCTATGTAATTACTAATTCTGAACTACAAAACTGCCCCGGCCTTTTTTGCACAGGAAAGCAATTACCAGTTTGTGTTCATTTTTAACTGGTTTTACTGAAGATAGGATGTCAGATGCAGAAATTTGCCTCGTGTTTGAAACATTTAACTTTACTGTGAAGCCCTCAAAGGGACAATATTGCTGAAACACACTACTTGGAATAAGTAAAAATGGCCTGGCACAGTGGAAATGAACAACTCCTTTGCTCCTGTGTGATTGTTCTGATTTTTCATCAGTGATGTTTCGTAGGAGACATCTTAAGCCCCTCTTCAGTCCTGAATGACAGTAGTAATGTAATTACCAAAGAGTCAGTTAGCTCTGTAGTGCTGACTAGCACAAACTGTCTCTGTTTCATTTGTGAAGCTACGAGTGAGTGCAGCAGGGTGATGCTTAGGCATCACCTGATGCCTAAGGTGATGCTTAGGCAGGGTGTAATTTGAGGTTCAGTAATACAATTAGGGGTGCCTAACCATGAGTTTAACTAGGTTTTTTTCAACTGGGCCATTCTGAGTTGTGTCTGCCTCTGAAACACATTTGGCTTTAAAGTAAATTGATTTTTTTCCAATTTAAACATGTTGGTTTGTCTCACATTATGTTTTCCCCTTTTTCCAGTCTCTGCTTGATGAACCCAATCCAAACAGTCCAGCAAACAGTCAGGCAGCACAACTTTACCAGGAGAACAAACGTGAATATGAGAAAAGAGTTTCAGCTATTGTCGAACAAAGTTGGAATGATTCGTAACAGCTGCTGTGTTACTCTCCATCCTCATAATCATTATGTACAATTTAACTCTCAATAGAAAGGCTACCAGAAATTTCAAGTGCCACAGTTCGATGAATTTGCATAAAAACTCATTTGCAAACAAAATTAAGCCCTCCAGTTTAGGGAAAGCTAAAAGCTTGTGTATCTCAATTAACGTCCTTTTTATTGCATGGTAAGAACTAAGTTATTGCTACGTAAATTTGTAATATATCCTGTTTGTATTTTTTTTCCAAGTGTATAATGTTGGTGTGGAGTTTTCATGACAGAATATACACATTTTGTAAATCTGTACTTTTTCAAATATTGAATGCCTTATTTTTGAATTCTTTAGATTTTTAAATTGGAGAAAAGCACTTAAAAAAAGTTTTTATATATGAATATTTCATGTAAAACTGTTAAATACATAACCTTAGTGCAAGACATTCTGCTCTCACTCTATCTTTTTCCAAGGGCTCATTTTTTGTCCATGCTGTTGATACCCTGCACTTTACAAACAGAAAAGTTAATCCACCATGCAGCTGTCTTCATGGCATGTCTTTGCTTCTGCACCACAGCTTGACTTGATTCTGTGTGTCCTCAGTTGTATGAGGAAGAGATGTTTTGGTAGCTGCCAATTACAAATGGGGAAAGAGATGTAACTATTTTGCTAAAAGTCCCACTTAAACCAGCATCAGAGTTGCAAACGTAACCTGGATGACCAGGCTTGGTGATAACCTATTCTAATAAGTTTTATTTTTCTGAAATATTGTATTTTACCAACCTGGAAAATGTTGTCATCTAAATCTGTCCTATATTCACATAGTGATACTGTAATATAGTTTTGAATATCTTCTAATAATTAAAGAGGCTTCCCATTAGTTTCCCGTGGGGGTAGGGAAAAAAATTAATCACCACCAGAAGAAAACATGTCTGGAGATTTAATGGAGTTACTCTTTAAAGCTCGACTGTGTACTGTGTGGTCAGGTCTCATGTCTGTATCACAGAGGCTCCCCATATTCTTAAATTGACAGTTTAGAACTTTGGCTTTGTTTTTGTAAGTGTTGATGTGGTGGTAATTTCTTACTGTATTCTGTAAACCAAGCTAGCTGACTACAGTAAAGAATTAAGCCATTTTTTTCTTCCAGTATTAAAATTGTAACAACTTTGTCATAATTCCAACCAGCATTACACATATATATATATTAAACTCCCCAAATCCCATACCAAAATACAGCTCAATGGTGCCTAAAAAGCAATGGAAATTGATTTCACCTAGAAAAGAAAATGTTATTTGTAGCAATCATTACTAAAAGTTATTCTCAATGCACTGAAACAAGAACATCAATTTATACCTCACACCTGCTTGTAAAGGTCTGTGATTTCTAGGAGCAGCACTCAAGTTTAGAAAGGGCACTCAGAATACTGTCAAACCAGACTCTGTTAGTAGCTTGTGGAGTAAAATTACTCTGCCTTGGATAAGCATTAGTGTGCAAAGGTCCAAAAATCATTAATGCTATGTAATAAGTTTGCTCTCATTAAGTCAGTTTGCTTTCCTTGAATTGCTGAATTTGTGTTTAAGAATTTTTGAATCTCTGATTAGTAACAGAAACTCTGAAGGACCCAATTTGCCTTTGGCTGTGGCCAGGTTACAGTAACACTGGCAACGTGGTGCTACGTGGCTTAAAGCAGCATCAAGGCAAAGATTGTTTTGTTCATGTATATAACATGGAAAAGCTTCCTCATTCTAAGCATTAATCTAAACTTTGATGATTTTTTTTTTAATTTGCCTCTTCTTTCAGTATTTTTGTTCCTTTGACATGTGCATGAGCTGAGATCTGCTGTTCATTAGCGTTCACATTAATTTGATTGTTCCCGAATAGCCAATTTGGCCCAGTTATAGATTGAAGATGCTCAGAACATGTTTTTGTGTCTCTGGGATGGAGGCAGTAGATCTGTGAGAAACAAATTTGGAGCAGAAGTGGGTTTAATTAATGATGAGCACTGCAAGCTGCCTGTGCTGGGACCCACACTATTCAAACTGGCAGGTGTCTGAAGGTGTCTAAGAGCATTCTCTGTGGAGGGCAGAACTTGAAGCCTACACTTATTAAAGTCTGGCTGGAAAATGTCCTGCTGTCTGTCAAAGACAAAGGTGAGGTGCTGAATCCCAGGGTGTGGTAGGGAGGAACGTTCCCTTGCTCACCAGATTTCCCACGTGTACACTGTGTGATGGCTCTGCAAGCTGCATGAGAATGAGAATGGTGAGAACCTGGGCTCCATGATGTCCTGTGGGGAGACACTGGCATAGAGGAACTGGTGTTTCTGGAGGTGGGATCCTGGGGCAGCTGGGGGCTGCACGGTGCATCCCCAGGTGTGGGGGAAAGGGTGACTTCTGTGCACCCTCCACCAATACACATTAAAAACGATCACAGAGCATAGGTTAAAATCTGCTAAAACTGGCTATAAAAGAGATATATTACCAGGCAGAAGGAAGCAGGCCAGAGGTCATGGTGTAAAGGACACAATGTCCTGCTCAGCGTGACCAGTGAGAGCTGTCAGCACTCACTGGTGCTGCTCTGGGCCACGGACTCCTCTTGCAGCCTTCACATGCCCGTGCCCAGGGTCTCCAGTGGGTTTAGATGTACTGACTGTTCAGGCTCGTGTGTTCCCTACTGCTCCCGGCTCCCACCACCCTCCTTTTGGGACTGTCTGGTCCCTGGGCTGAGCCCTGCAGGCTGCCCTGAAGCTGTGTGTGGGTGCCCAAAGAACAGGTCAGCAGCATGGGTAATGGACAGGCAAAAGCCCTTTCCCTCTTCGTGCTACAAAGAACAGGAGTGGTGACAAAGACAAAAAGGTTCAAGTGCACTGATTCACAAGAGCACTCAGTAGTTAATAAACTTTGTGGCACAGTTACCTTCTTAAACAGTATACTGGGATGCTTGATTTTTAATGTATTAGGAGATGTAATCTGTAATCAGTGCACTAAGCTTGCTAGGACGGTGGGATTTATTAAGTAAGGACTGATGGGTTCACAGTTTTGGATTTATAGCTTCTCATGGGGCTTTCATTCATTGGTATTAAACAGTTCATAATCACTTCTTTTCCATTGGATTCATATAAAGATTGAAAATCACAGTGGAAGTGTCTTTACCCCAGAGTTTTTGTCCTATATATATCCATGTCATTCCCCTAATTTTACCGGTGGGCAGACAGAGGCATCCAGGTTTGCAGTGCTCTTGTGTCAGGAAGCCATTGGTGAAGCTGTGAATGTGAACCATTCCTGGGCATTCCCCAGTCTGAGTTTCAAGCACAAGAACACCTTTGCCTTCAGGTTTATCACGCTAACATTATTCATAAGAAGAATCAAACACTGCACTGCTCGTGCTGCTTTCTTCAGATCTCAGTTCCCTAAAGATGTCTCATCCAAATGCGGTCCCAAGCCAGAACTACAAGGACTTGGATCTTCACAAATGTGATTAACTTCACTAGTGTGAGTCGTCCCATTGGGATTCTTCGCCATAGTACAGATAAATGTGTGTAATTGAAGAATCAAGGCCTTAGGCTGTGAGAAGTGAAGAAATCACAGCTTGAGGTACTATATCTGCAGCTTCTTTGTGGGAGGTTTTGTATTAATAGTCAATTAATTCAGTGTCTCAAACAAATAAAGCTTTAAATATTTAGAGATTAGGAGGTTCCTAATAAAAAATTTACAGGAAAAAAAGAAGATTCCCTGATCACTAGAGGGACATTGAGATATTCAAAATAAAATAGGTGGGATAATGTGGACAGTTAATACTTCACATTTAACATGTCAAAAGTCTGTGAGAATAGCTTTTGATGTATATAAAAATGCACCGGGAGAGGAAGAGACTTCTCATCCGGCCAGACTTCCCAACCTGTGTTTTTATTTGAGGTTTTTACTGTTTGTGGAAGCTGTCCCAGGCAAACACTATGCCTTATTTGTTTGGAATTGTTTTCTGGAAGAGGAAAGGTGTAATCAGCAGGCAATCTGCTGTAATGTGTGAGTTGGCAAGGCAGGTTCTCCACCTCTGCTTTGGATGGGGCTCCATGGCGAGTGGCTGCTTGGACTGAGTGAGAAACAGTGACCAGAGACTGAGTAAGTGGGCAGCATTTGTGCAAGCAGTGCCAGCTCCCTCACTCTGTTTAATTTGTTGTTTAAGTATTAAAACAATTATCTGACTGTGGGAGACAGTGGCACCTGTCATAAGGCAGAAATGCCTTGGGAGGGATCTCTGATCTAGTCACTCAAGAGTCCTCGCCCACAGAGCTGCTATCCCTCATCTGGCACTCCTTCCCCTGTTCTCGAAAGTTCTGCATCCCCAGTTTCCCCATTGGTTGTTCCCCAAGTGCCACACCCCTACTGTTCTCCCATTGGTTCCAAGTTAAGTCACTCCTCTACAACTCCTTCCCTGATTGGACCTTTGTACCTTGGCCCCTGCTGTTACTCCATTGTTATATACCCTGATCCCACTCCTGGTTTTTGCTCTTTGCCCCTGGACCCCTTCGGTTGTGGTTGTCCTCCCCGTTCTGAACGTTTTCATTATTCCGTTAAATGAACCCAGTTGGACTCTCCAAGGGAAGGGTCCTCTCGCTGTCTGCTGAGGCTGCCATTGCACCATCCGGGCTCGGGTGTCTGGTGGGCTGAGGGACCTGTCACTGCACCCATGGCGGAGACGCTCTTGGGAAGGCGGGCACCCGACAGCCCCTGCTCGAGGGTCACCCGCATCCGACCTCCTCTCCCTGATTTTGTTAATCTTTCTAATGGAAGAGCTTCCGCAGAGCACAGAATGTGTGTGCCGTGTTGTCAGGCTGACGACGCATCACAGACCCTCCTCAGCACACCCGACTTCCCTAGAAGTGTAAACTGGCATGAACCCTTGGATCCAGCCTTGGGCCATATGAACACCATATAGCTAGAGCAGTGAATGATTTAGGAGGCATTCTTTTCATTTCACTAAAGTTTTGGGGATAAAACCAGTCCAAAACTAGAAGATTAGCAAAGAATTATGTGTTACTGCAGGCAAATGGACAGTTTTGTTGAATATGAATCTTCACAGGTAATGTCTGGAAATCTCTTCATATTAATGATGGTGAAAGAGGTGAGAGAGAAAGGAACTAAATTTTAAAAAAAATATGTAGAATCAATGAACAAAGCCCCTTAACAGGATGCTGCTTTGCTTTTGCTGTGCATTCAAAGGATGTATCTTCTAGAAAATAATATATCTTGAATTATGTGTGTTTATGTAGATAGGAGAGGGCTTTTTGAGCTGTTTTAAAACTTCAGGTAGTAGCGTTTGAAAATAAATAGGCTTTAGGATTTGAGGAGGTTTTTTGCTTAGCATTGTTACTGCACCTTGAGTTCATGTCATAGCTCAGCCACCACGAGCAGAGAACAAAAAATAGGCAGAACTTTTTAGACTTTCTGATAATGACTGTAATTAGCATCACAAGCTATGGAAATGGTGATATTCCCTAAAGGCTTCTTGTCATTATCCTCTTTTTCTGCACTGAAAATAGAGATTTTTAAGACAGAGTATCTTCTGTATTTGGTACTGTCCCACTAATGGTAACATTCAGCCTCCATGACTGCGTGAATCCATTCTTAATGCTTGTGGTCTGTGTGAAAGCTGTGTCCTGCCAGAAAGCAAACGTGCTCCTCTCAAACAGGGGATGTTCAGCATCCAGAATGACCCCTTTTCCATGATGTGGTCAGAGCACGTAGCGTGGGATTTTCTGAGCTGGTGCAAATGTTACTAGAAGCCGGTTTGTTTTAAAATTCGCAGTATGTCAATGTTTCAACTGGGAGTTCAGTGAGGTCATAAAAGAAATTATTTTTGCCCTTAAACAAGCGCCAGAGCTGGGTCACACTGCTGCAATAAGGGAGAGGTGGTTTGATGGCACTGATAACAGAGGTTTGGCTGTAGAGGCTGCCAGTGGTGAAGGTGAGCAGATGTCCCTGCCCAAGCCTCCACCTGTAGCACAGAGTATTCAGCCCTCAGCCCCTAGAACTGAAAAGATCTTGTGTTTCTTCCCTTGTTTTTCAGTTTGGGTCATTAACCGCCGTGTCTGATGCATTTCTAAGCTGAATAATTTTGACAGCTGCCAATTTGGTACACATACCATGGGCTGAGCTGGGTGCTACCAAGCTGGGGAAGATTCTGAAGCCTGAGCAGAGGCTCTGCCTGGCACAGCAGCAGCAGCCTCAGGCAGAAAGGGGGCCCTAAATACGTATTCATCAGGGAACAAGTTGGTCAGAGAAAGGTCTCCCCAAGAATCTGGGACCCACAGAGGTTTTTGTCCTGGATAAACCTCTGCTTGCAAAAATCAGTGAAAACATTCACATTGTTTTCAAAACCCTGTTGAACTTTTAACTGCTCAGTCTCAGCATTAAATTATTAATTACACTGTTCATTATCATCACCATTTATTTATTCTATAAATAATATTTTTTAATATTTTCTGGGTTTTTTTTGTGTTTCTGTCAATTTTGAAATTGATTTGTGTATGACTAGAAGATTAGGGGTTTAGGGGTTTGTCTAGAATTCTGCCAGACAACTGCAATGTCTAGTAAATGTAAATATTGTTATTTTATTACTTCATGTTAGTGCTATCATGATGGGACTTGAAGGATTTCATTCTGAAATATGATACTTCACACAGGCTGAGGCAAATTGTCTTCAATGACTGACCAAAGTGGGAAGAAGGCAGAAATGCCATCTCCTCTGAATTAATTATGAACCACACAGCTCTTGCTATTATCTGTTTACACATTATTGGCCTTGTGATGTGCTGGTGAGAGATTTTCTTTCACTGTCTGGTCCAAACGTACATTAAGTCCAATTTCATTAAGAAGGCTGCTTGCCTGCCTTGTTGAAAGGGTCATTGTGTTAGTTATTACAGTGTTTTCTTTGTGCTCGCTTCCCCCAAATTCCAGTAACTATTTTGTAGAAAAGTTTGAAAGTGAACTTTTGATGCCTGTGAAAGCTGCTTCATTGACTTTATTGACTCCAGAGCCTGAAGTTCTTTATCCACAGAGATCTTTAAAAGGACACTAAAAAGTTTCAGCCAAAGCTTATAGAATTTGGTACTTATAGTTAAGTATTATAGACCCAATGCTGTTCCCATGGAGACCTAAAGGAATTTTTCCATTGAATTAAGTGGTGGCAAAGCATACCCTTTATTAAGTGGGAAAAGGACTGGACTGAAGAACTCCATTTGTTGTTCCCAGTTTTGTTTGTGTGCTTGCTCTTCTGTACAAAGAAATAGCAGAATTAAATTAAATTTTAGGTATTTTCTGCAGAATTTTAGGTATTTTCCTTGTGATCATCTGCGTCAAGCTTGTGTTTGGGCATAAGGGGGTGTGTTGTTCTAGGGTGATAACCCACGAGGCAAAGGCAGAGCTCTCCTTTCACTCGCTGCTGGTGTCTTTCCCTGCGATCTGGGATGTGAGGAGAGTTTCAATCTCCTCGTCTCCCCTTGGAAGAGGTCAGAGGTACAGCTGGTGCTGTTGGCAGGTGGTGTCAGTGCGTCTCTCGTGGGTTCTGTGCCACCCATCCTTGAGGATGTCAATCTGTGGAAACACCAACTTGTTAGCGCTGAAATGCCGATTATTTACTGGTACTCGAAGAAATCCCCTGTAGACTCGTATTTAGAAAGAGTTTTCCCATGCTGGAAGTTTGGGATATTGCTCAAAGGGTTGTTGAAAGTCCCTGATGAGCCCTGCTCCAGCCATGGCTTCAAGTGGGGGTTCTGCTGCAGTCACATGGCCAGATCCTTCAGTTCTGGGGTGTAAGATTACAGAAAAAAATAAAATTGAGGCCCCAGATTGTACAATATGGCACTAAAAAGTGGTTTCGGTTGAAGCTGTGTCATTAAATCCTTGGCTACTGAAGTCAACAGATTTATGATTGATTTAACCAGAGTGAGGGTCTTGTCTATAATGAAGTCCTTTCATTTTGTCTCACTGAGATTCCTCTTGTTCTTTCTTAGTGCCTTATGACACATTCACTCCATCCTTGCCTCAAACAAAGAGAAATTATACTATCATGATCGCCCTTTAAGTATTTTCTGTTTGAGGACCTACTGAAAAGGCTCCAGAGGCAAATTCTTGGTTTAGAAGTTGCTATTTATGTCTAGACGCATCTGAATGTTGTTACACTTTGAATGTCCTGGATTGCTTGCTGCTTTCTTTGTGAAGATGGATGAGTCAAGAGAGAGAGCACATTATTTTAAATTAACTTGAAATAAGCTTTAACCAGCTCAGGGTTCTACTTGTTGCAACTGGCTCCCTTGATAAAAATACATAACAAAATAAGTGACACCACAAGGAAAATCCTTATTTATTGGTGTTTCAAAGCAGAGCAGAAACAGAGCAGGTTCTCAATACATGACATTGGATTCTGTTTGCATTTTATTATTTGAATTATTATAGTGTCTCAGACTCCTGGACATGGCAAGGAGCCTATGTGGGCTCTACACAAACAAATCCAGTGCCTTGTCCTTACTCCAAAGGGCTTCCAGCACAGGTGTAAGGCAGGTGATGACAGGGAAGAGTGAGGCACAGAAGGGAAGAAGAAAACAAAATCACAATTAGTGCCAAGAGAACTACTGGTCTCTTTTTGCTAACCAATTATCAAACATCATAATAAATCAATAGTTAAGCTTGGCAATTTATATATCTTATTAAAAATATGCACACCTAAAATAGAAAGACAAATTGTCCTCAGTGTGTGTATTTCAGCTCCAAAAGCAGGTTACACAATACAATTCTCATAAACCAGGTGATCTCCACCTCTGTTTTTCTGCAGTTCTGCATTTCTAAAAGTATTGTAAAGCACCAGAAGTTAAATTGCTCCTTGTTTCTGTTCTTTCCTGCAAACTGTATTTGCTTACCAAGCAAATGAGAGTTATGAGGGTCAACATGAAGAGCAGCCTGGCTCTCCAGCTGTCCTGGTGCACATCCATCTAAAAAGGATGGACTCGCAGCTCTTGCAATTACACCTTCCTTGCTGTTTTGTAGGTATTCATGTCACAGCATTCGTGGGTGGGTTATATTAAAAAATACACAGTTCTCTAGGATTTTTATTTTATGAGAAACAGTTCATCTGGGTCAATCCCAAGACTTCTTGTTTCTGAGTTTGGTACAGGCAGAACTCACTGCAATATTAATAGGTAAAATGTTAGGTGTGTACAGGTACAGACATGGAACAGAGCCATAGAATCATTTATGTTGGAAAACACCTTTAAAGTCATTGAGTCAAACTGTTAAAATCTCAATATCTGCCCTGGACCTTAAAGCCAGCACTGAGTGTCTGTGCTGGCTCTGGCATCCACACCCAGCTCGAATGGAACATTTGGGCAGCATCTTCAGCAACATTTCATCCTTAAACCTGGCAAGATAGAGGTCAGATGTATAGAGAAGAGTGGAACTCTGGGTTTACATCACTTGGAAGACAACAAAATGTCATTAAATCTCTGTATATTAATTTATCCAGCCTAATTGTCTCACTGCTGACTGCATGCTGGGTTACATTCATTTTCAAAGGATGAAGCAAATATTTCAAACGAATGATCAAAAGAATATTTTACTCTTTTCACATTCTGAGTATGGAGTCTATGAAACATTTATTCAGGAAATGAAGTATTAGGGCCTGACAGATATCTCTAGCGTCACTGAGTAAGCAGGTTATCTGGAGATTTCTAGTGCAAACAATCCCATACTTTGATGAATACACGAGTAATTGCCATTACAGGGGGTTGAAAGCAACATTACACTGAAGTTACAGTCATTTCAGCAATTATAAATAAACTCTGAAAATGAAATTGATTAAAATGAGAAATATCTTTTTTCATTTGTGCATTTCTTAAGTAAAGAATAACAGAGAATTTTGCTTTAGAGTGTAAATAATATTTTTGTTGAGCAGGGGGCTGGATGTAAGGGAAATGGATTGATGCCTGATGTGTTAGGGAATTCTGCAGGAGGATCTGTGAAATGTTGCAGTCCTACATGGTCATAGCTTATGTTTGTCCTTGATTTTGTGTATGACATTTGTCTGGCATTTTGACACTTTGTTTTTACTCAGTGTGGTCGTCAAAATGATGCAGACCTTCTCTGTTAACTTAAGTGTTTAGGAGCTCTGAGACCTTAAATTGTAATTACATTGCTTCAAATGTCAGGTTCTTCAACATCATATCACTGCTGGTGATAGAAACCTAAGCAGCTTAGGTGATATAAACCTAAGGAGCTTAATAGCTTCATGATGCCATATAACGTATGGGGAATCTCCCTGCACAGGGAATCTGATAGGGGACATCTGAGTCACGGTGACAGCTTCAACAAGCAGGCAGGAGGGGAAGGCAGGGAGGGCGTGATGAGCTCAGAGGAGGTGAGCTGATGATTTGCTATTTATAGATGCACGGAGAGGCTCAGAGACAGGAACTCCAGGCGGGGCCACTCTGCGCTTCGCTACGAAAATGATTCCTCATCAGAGCTGCAAGCAAGACACAATTTGCAGCTGGCAGAGTCTCGGGGTGCCCTCACTGTATGAGCACATGGGCAGGCCACAGCAGCAGCTTTTGATGAGAGCCTGAAATGCAGCATGTTTTAGCAATTCACTGCTGAATTTTATCTTTCTGTTTCTTTATTGTGTTTTGGTTTTATGGGGAAAGAATGAAATGATGCTGTGTATCCTCTATACCAAAAGCAGCCTCCTCTCATTATTTTAAACTGAAGGAGGGCCAATGTAGATTAGATATAAATAAGCTGTTTTTTTAAAATGAGGGTGTTAAAATACTAGCACAGGTTGCCCAGAGAGGTGGTGGGTCCATTGAAACATTTAAGGCCAGGTTGGACAGGGCTCTGAGGAACCAACCCAGTGTCATTGATGCTCATTGCAGGGGGGTTGGACTGGAAGACCTTTAACAGGTCTCTTCCAACTCAAACTATTCTATGATTATGATAGGTACTATTCAAGAGTTAAGTATTCCAGTTTATTTACTGAAAGACTCTCTTTGCAGCCAGTTCTGGAAACTAGAGTTGTAGTACTTAAATACAGTAACCTTCTCTTCAAAAGAGACATTGATGATTACAAAAACCAGTTGTATCTAGCATCCCCATCACCTTCAATCAAAACCAAAGATATTGTGTGTTTCTGTTACTTGGTAAAAGCAGTCTAATGGTTTAGTGATATCCTTAAAAAAAACAAGAGGGCAGAAAGGGCAGACTGAGCTCATCAATCATTGCTTGGAGACCATGAGCTGTAGCTGCAGCACCTTCCCAGACTAGTCATGTCCCAGACAGGGCTAAAGAGTAGTTTGGGCCATTTTCAAGCCGTGGTTTCGCCATGCCCCTTCTGGACCAGGGAGGGGAAGGCTTTCATACTGAAGGTGACAGCAACTCTGTCCTAGCTACTCCCAGTTCCAGAGAGGGGTCCAGCATATTCTGTCCAGTCAGGGAGACACCCCCTTTTTTCTTGAGAAAGGAAAACATTCAATTAGATGAAGCTATAAACAAACAGACATGATAATCTTATAAGCAGGTTGGAAGTTTTGTCATAAATTATTTTCTCAATACTCATAGAATCATAAAATTATTTGGTTTGGCAGGGCTCTTAGAGATCATGTCATTGCAAGCCCCCTGCCATGGGCAGGGACAACTTCCACTATCCCAGGATGCTCCATGCCCCGTCCAACCTGGCCTTGGACACTTCCAGGGATGGGGCAGCCACAGCTTCTCTGGGCAACCTGTGCTAGGGCCTCCCAACCCTCACAGGGAAGAACTTCTTCCTAACATCTAATCTAAGTCTCTCCTCTTTTAGTTTAAAACTCATCCCCTGGTTCCGTCACTGTCTGCCAGCATAAAAAAATCCCTCTCCCTCCTCTTTATAACCTCCTTTTAGGCTCTGGAAGGTTCTGTATGGTTCCCCTGGAGCCTTCTCTTCTTCAGGCTGAACAACCCCAACTCTCTCAACCTGTATTCATAGAAGAGGTGCTCCAGCCCTCAGAGCATCTTCATGGCCCTCCTTTGGACCTGCTCTAATAATGTATTTTCTGCCTTTCTGCTGCAAGAAAAAAACACTTCCTCCTCCCCCCCCACCGCCAGCTAAATGTAGCTGTGCTTCTGCTCTGGCTTAGACCCATCCAAGTCCAGGATCAATGTCATGCCTGTTTCACAGATGCTGAACCCAGTGCTTAGTGCCGAGCTCAGAGCCTGCTGGCTGTTAAATCCCGATGAGCTCAGAGAGCGCGGAAGGAGCTCGTCACCTCGGCGGGGCGGGTGGGTATTGAACCACTGAAGCCCGTACCACATGCTTGTAAAGGTCAGTCCCATATGTACAAAAGCCCATCAGAGCTGAATTGTGCCCTGATTGAGATTATACTGGAAGGAAGACCTGGCTGTTCTGATGTCGATGTGATTTCCTGAGAAGGTAAAATTCAGGCATTTATTTCCGATGGTTTTGCACAGCACGGAGCTCTCAGCCTGATTTGTATTCAGCTGCTGCATATTAAGGCTGGTCATTGCTCTTGTAAATTGCATTGGTAGATAGGAAGAATTGCTACACAGAGAAATATTTCCTCTGTTTTAGGGTAGATTTTAGCTGTAGCCCTCCAACTCCTGATAACCAAAGCCAGAGTGATGCGTCTGGCATTCTCTGCCCTACACTCCCAGTTATTTATTCTGTGATGTGCAGGAAGGAAGGAGACGTGTGCAATCTCCATTCTTGTTACCAGGAATTGTGCACTTAATTCTCTGTGCATTGTACTGAAAATGAACTAGTAAGATGTGTTCTGCATCAGCAAAAAGGCTCCCTTATTCAGCTGGAATAAGAACATGCACACTTTAACTTGGGAGTAAAGAAAATCGCTGTAAATGATTTCTTTAAACAGAATCTGTTGGGTTTTGCCTTCCATTTTTGCTGAGAGCGAAGATTCTGCAGAGTTTTTTTCTCCTTTTTCCTACCCAATTGCTAACCTTGCTGTTGCATGTGTTTCTGCTGCTTCTAGCACTTTTCATTCTGATGGCAGTTTTTCATCTCTTCACTAGCTTATGGCTAAAACAGTCCTTGTAACAGGAATTTCAGTTACTCACTCTCCAGAATAATTATTTCCATTTGTTCCTGCTCTGGTCCTGGGGCAAAGGGCTTCCTTGTGTCTTGCCTTGATGGATCTGTCCTCCCAATTCCTCTGCTTCGTACGAATGTCTTTTCTGCAGGTGTTAACACCAGGTGACAGCATATCTCTGAGATGTATTTTAAGTCATTCTTAGCTAATATGTGTCCTGTACATATTAGGACTTATTATTAGGACTGGAATTTCCCGTCTGGCTACTCAATTAATAAAAACACATCAGCATACACATGCACAATTATGGAAATGTGTATAATTCTGTGACTTATTCAGTCTGAAAACTTTGCAGAATGCTTCACAGACGGGCTGTGAAGTACCACTAATCACAGCGCAGACTCCAAACACACACAGGGAATGGAGTGGGTTCTCCTCACACTGTTACTCAACAAGTCCCTAAAATAACCAGGGAAACACACTCAAATCAGGATCTCCTCACCCACTGTTCTTTGTGTTATCTACTACCTAGATCCAAGGTGTTGTTTCTGTAGCAAAAGATAGAATAGAAAATTGCAACTCAGTTTTTTACTGAAGCAAAGTCATTTGTGTACTGTGATGGTCCAACAGCACAGACCTACAGCTTTATATGGTGCCTAGAGCTTTTAAAATTACATCTGTTGATTAATCTGAAGGATCTGAAGCTGATAGGTGTCAATTAATGAAAGAATCACTGAAATTAGAGAAAGAGTAGCTTCTTATCTGCTGCCTCCACCTAACTGTTGAACACTATTCTGTACAATCTTTTTCCCATCAAGGTGTGTAGGGTGAAGATCAAACCACTGCAGCTCTGCAAAGGCAGATGTTGGGGTACAGCATGAGCACCTCCACGCCAGTCAAACAGCCACGTACAGGAAGAGGACCAACATATGGAGCACAGGACAAGGCAGTGCAGGGATGGCAGAGAATCCTTCTGGAGATGGAACTCCCTGTGCTGGTACCTTACTGCTCTGTCCTCAGCCTCACAGCTCAGAGATCACCTACAGGAGAAAGCCACCTGCTACACCTAATCTCTAAATTTCAATCAATTTTCCTGGTTTGGTTGGGACCACATTTGACTAACCTATAATAAGCCACTTTATATGGAAATCAGTGTCAGCACAGTCCTTGCTCCAGTCGAACTGCATCAGTTTATGGATTCACATTAAGTTCTGCAGCAATACAACTTCCCTCTGTAGCAAAGCCCTCAGAGAGTCATCAGCTTCCTATGGCATCAAGGCGTGGAAATATAAAGTGAAGGCTTAGGACATTTCAGCTGTATCAAAGTTATGAATTCTGCCTGAATTCATGAGGCTGCTGTATTATTTAATGCCTCACTGTATAAAGACTCAGAGCTTTGTTTCAAAATTTATGTTGTATGCTTCAGGACTGAGCTTAAAGAGTTTTGAGAGGAACAACCCAGTGTCACTTACTGCAATGATCTGCTGGAGGGAGGTGAGGATGCTGACCTGGGTGAAAGGCAGAGGAAATCTGGGCTCTGCAAGCGACTGACAGCAGTGGAGAAGCCCCAGCAGAAAGGAGTAAAGACAGATGTGTACTTAAGGGCTGTGAAGAGGGGACGTATCTGGTGATGGGAGGAATGGTCACAAACACGTTGCTGGCAGGAATCACAAAGCAGCCCGTGCCCACAGAGGCCAGGAGGCAAATGACAAAATTAAAGCAGAAACCAAGTGATGATGTGGGTTCTGAAGGGCTCGGAATTGCCTGGAGATGTTCAATATGCCGCTTAAATCTGTGTGCACGCTCAGCCTGTGAGTGAGTAAATGCCTCGTGAGCCTTTCTGCCTTCCCCTGAGAGCCCCGTGCACAGCACTGACTCGGGCTTTACTCCTCAAGGGTTAAACTAGAAACTGAAGTGCCCTTGACTCAGAGCTTAAGTGAGGGTGGTTTTGAGTATCCAGCAGTCTTACAGCAGCTGGAATGTGGAGTCTCATTCCTGAGCAGTAATACCCATGCACAGAAACCTGCAGAGACCCATTTACAGCAGCTCCCGCGGGTTTATGCCGGTCATAAGCCCTCTAGTATTGATCAGAGGGGTTTCAAGGGTACTAACCCACATAAAAGGAAAAGTGGTCTTTAAATACTAAATAAAATAGCCATTTAGAGTTTCACCACTACGAGGAGTTTTTGCTTGCTGGGAGCAATGTCTTGGCATTCATGGACTGTAGAGCTGCTTGAGGAATGAGCCACAATGGAAGAGAACACAGAAATAAAATACTGACCCCAGCTCAGAGCTTCTAAATTCTACCAAAATCCCTCTGTCTGGTGTTCCACACTGGTCAGGCTTTGCTGGCAACAGGCATAGGGACCAGAGCAGACACTTCACACTTTATGAGAAGTAAAAAGAAAGAAGACTTCACCCTTTAAGAGAAGTAACCATGTGAAGTCAGAACATTCCAAGAGCAGAGGCCTCCTTTGGACATTTCCAACCAATTAACATTGTACAAGTCAGTGCAGGCATCCTGGGTGGGAGATCTTGCTGGGATGCAGGGGCTGGGACACTGAGCTCTCCACACCCATCAGGAGCCAGGGCTGCCCACAGCCTCCGAGCTTGCTCTGTGTCTGGCCTCCGTAAGACACCAACACAGAGGTACCCATAAAGCTATCTTCCGGGTTATATTCAGTGAAAGGATGTTTTTTCTTCACCCTCACGGGTTTACAGTGGGGATTTACACACCTAGGCTGGAGAACAGCAGGTTGTGGGACCCTGTTCACCAGCACATCCAAACATATGGGCCAGATTTTTCTATATTTTTGGATGCCTTGTGGCTATTTTTTGTCTTCAGTCTGGTGACTCTATCCTGCAAAGGAAGTGTATTTAGGGAGGTACATCTATAGTTGCAGCCTTTTCATCACATTCACTTTCCCCTGTAGAGAATATTTAACTGCTACTGCTGGAATGATTCTCCATGGTTCACGTTACTAATTATTGAACACCCATTACAATTAAAGTACTCTCTTCTTTGCAACCCTGGGGATAAATTTTAGAGTATTAAGATTTATTTTCTTTTTTTCAAAACCAGTGCAAAGCCAAACTTTCTGTGTTGCCCCTGGGTTTCACACTGCAAACTTGGTCAGTCAAGCATGCAAAAATCTGGTGAAATAAACCCTGGAGACCAGGTTTTAAATGGCCCTTTTACCATCCAGAATTATTTTCTGATGGAAGTGGTTGCCCAAACTCAGCACACGAGGTTTAATAATAATTAATTACTCTAAGCCAGATAATGAAAAAAGTGGTATGGACAGACTCCATGTACACATACCAGTTGAAAGCATTAAATTTATTTTCTTCTGGTGCAAACCATCAGTAATCAAATTTCCATTACCCAGTGATGGGTGTGAATGGTCAAGAAAAATACTTAGTCGACAGAATTCCAATTAGAGATCTGAGTGAGTTTCCTGCTTTAAATATGGCAAAGTAAGGAAATATTTTCCCAAGAGGATGGTCCTCTGATGAGTAAGTGTGGTTCTGAGCATTTCACTGTATTTGGCAGGAACAAGATCAGTGTAACAAGCCTCTCTCAAGTGCCTGAAGAGAGGAGAAGTGGTTTCCTTTGTCAGTCCTGCTCTGAAATTGTTCTATGAAACATGGAGAAGCTTAAAAGTACGGTGAGTCTGCCTCCCAAACATGACTTTTCATGCTGTATTTATTTACAGCATGATACTATTTATTCCATTTCTTCTGATTTGAAGGTACTGCTCAGCTTTGGATGGTGGTTTGTGCCAGGCGAAGGATGCTATGAGATGCTACAGAGCATAATCATTCCTTGGGAAAATATGAGCAGCCATCCTTGCAGCTGGGGAGGAGGCAGGGTTGGGTTTGGTCCCAAAGATGAGGGCGTTAGGAGAGGGGAGTACTTTTGACTTCACTACAATCTTCACGCCTTTCACAATCATGTAACTGGGGTTTGCCTAAAAACTGTATGTCTCAGCTACATCACATGTGAGTTTGAGACATAATTAATAT
The DNA here is from genome assembly GCA_013390105.1 of Tichodroma muraria. NCBI lineage: Eukaryota > Metazoa > Chordata > Aves > Passeriformes > Sittidae > Tichodroma > Tichodroma muraria. The sequence goes on from WAAG01041503.1 coordinate 61,460, forward strand.
TAATAAAGCCCATTATGTAAAATTAGCCATAGACAGGAGATTCTTTAAAAGGTGAAATCATAATAGTCATGATCAGAATGTCTGTGTTGCTGGGAAACTGGGAGCTGTCCTGGGCTGCTCCTCAATATTTGCCTTTCATTACAGATCTTTCCTCCCTGCTTGTGGAAAAGCAGTTTTAAAGGAGAGTAAGGAAGATGACTACAAAGCAAAGTCTTTCTCTGAGTTTTGGTATTTTTTGCATTTGGGTCTCAGGTCTGGCAGGTAAAAGACGTGGAGATTCCTTAGCAATGGTTCCCTGCAAGGAAAACCAGCAGCAGCACAGGCAAGTGTAGGGCACAATGCTTGTTTGGGAGTATTTTTGGGGGATCCTCATTACTCATTTTCCATTTTTTCTTCATAAATTGTGGAGTTAGTTCCCAATCAGGTGTTGTATCCGCAAATCCTTCCATTTCCCAGCAGACTTTGGCCATTGACCTGCGAACACATCCTTCAGCCACTCCAATATCTGTAGATCTGCCACGAGCATTTAGGTGCAGCCTTCACATAGAGCAGCTACACACTCTTGAAAAACCTGCAGCAGAAGTACATAAGCTTAAAAATAATGCCACAAGTGGCGTATTCAGCTAATCAGGAGTTCCGATTGTCTCGGCATTTCTGCGCACAAATCAGTTGAATTTCAGAGGCTGAAGCAGGGAGTCACCACTGGAGCCTGATTACATATTTTAAGTGCTGCCTGATTAAATTAAACTTGGTGCTGTTTATGGCTGATTTTGAGCAAATGGGAAAAATCAGAGATGCAATCCAGACACTTTAAGCTGATCCAGATTTTGAGAATAAAAAATTCAGGACTCAAACCTAGATCCAAGTTTTTTCCTGAGGCCCCTGTCTTCAGAGTAGACTGATTCAAAATCTTGCAAGGAAAGTCTCTGGGCTATTCCCCTGTAGTAAAATTATATTTGCTTAGAAATAAGTGACTTAATTCTTAAGGACTCTGGAAGGCTTGTGTCCTCAGCACTGAGTTCACCATAACAAAGTGCTAAACCCCTGAGTGGTTTACTTAGCCACAGAAATAGGCATCAGAAGGTATTTCATCTGTTCCTACAGTACAATCCAACCTTTGCAGGTTGGCACATGTATTCTCTTTCAGCCTTTTGATTAACTGCATATTACCAAAACCATACGTATTTATAGCTCGCAGAATTAGATAAATTCTCCAGATGTGGCTTCCTTTTAGTTATGCTGAGATGACTGGAGATCAAAGCCTTTGATCTTTAGCCTGACTGAAACCTGCTGCTGATATAAGTCGAGAAAATGATGCAGTGAGGGGAACTGGCCACTCTCAACTTGCCTCAGAAGCATCTCAAACAAAATGTATAGGAAGAAACTTTGTGAAGGATATTTCTATACACACCATTGAGTCTCCACTTCTGAAAGTATAAGGCAGTTTCCAATGAACCTTTTACTCTTAACAACATATTTAAATAGATTGATTTTCTGTTCCAGCTCAGAAATGATTTAAGACTTCTCAGTGCATGCATATCCTCTATGATACACAGAACTGGCAGGAAATGTCATCATGAGCTAGTTTATAACCTCAATTAAGGCCATTTCCATTGCTCCAGATGTGTAAAGCAGACTTATAGCTGAGTTCCTAGTATAGTGAACTCCCTGATGCATCCTAGGCTCAGCACTGCCAGTTCAATGATATCTTCTTCATGACCCTTGGAAAAAATGATGAATAGCCAGGGAATTGCAAATTCAGACTGAATTCTGGCAACATGAACACTTTATACAAGTCTTAGCTGGTTAGGCAGATAGCACAGTCTGAAAACTCTTATCTGGTACCACAGGCTCTTCTAGCAACCCCAGCTGCCGAGCAATGCAAAGTTCTGTGTGGCCACTGCTGCCTGTTCCTGCAGCTTCATAAGCCCCACAGCAAGACCATAAACCCTCAGCTCCTTTGGTGATACTGCCAAGAGAATTCTGACTCCCGTCGCCACTTTCGTGAACTGTTTGCTGTAAAAGAAGCTGATAGAAAAAAACACACACAAAAATTTACCAACTAACCAACTACAACCAAAGAAACCCACTCAAAAACCTTATATTCAAACTTCAGTAAAATCAGAGAATGCATAGATTTTCATTGGAGAGAATAGGCAGAAATGTACTGTCATAGAGAGAGCACAAAAAAAATGCAATTTATTTACTAAATCATAAATTCTTTATCAACATCAGAAGAAAGAACTATAATTTTAAGAAAATTATCATAAAGGATTAGCTTAAATACATAAGGGAAAATTTAAATGAAAAAGGTAGAAAACCAAGTGCAGCCAGCAAGAGACATTAGGGTCAACAAAAAATAGTCCTTAAGCCCATTAATAACGTAAGGAAGAGCAAATGAAAGATTTGTGCTCTTGAGGAGTTTGGACTAAATGATCTTTAAGGTCCATTCAAACCTGTTTTATGATTCTATGCTTCTATGATTCTATGAATTAATGCCTATTTCACAATATTCAGTGAAAAGTAAATAGTGAATAAGAGTTTACTAAATTAATACTAAGGAAAAGAAATTTCAGCACAGACTAGGGTAAAATCAGATGAAAGAATACTTAGATAAATTAGAGATTTTGAAATTGGCTGGGGCTGACTTAATCCTGCAGTCCTTGAAAAACTGTAATCTCAGAACTATTAATGGTATCTCTGAATTCCTGGATGGGCTGGGGTGATACCAGAAGACTGATGTATTTCCTGTCTTTAAAAGGTGGGAGAGGTGAGAGAAAAAAGAACAGGGGAATTGTACAACAGTCAGCATACTCTCAAAATCCAGAAAAATGCTGGAGCAAATAGACACATACCTGGAAAATAAGAAGATGAGCAACATCCAATACAGATCTGCAAAGTACAAGTCATGTCACAGTGCTCTAATTTAATTTTAAAGAGTAAAAGGCCATGGGGATAGAAGAAAAAGAGGAGATATCAAATATATTGACTTCAGTGAGGTTTTTGACACACTGATGGCGTTCTGCTTTTTGTCCCTTGCAGAATATCCCTTTCTTACATTACTTCTTTAAGAATAATGTAGAGGAAAATGAAAATCTAATATTAACCAATTTAAAGGACCCCTTAAAGTTTACTGATCCAATATAATGTATAAAACAGAGGATAAAGATTAGAATTTGCGAAGGGTGCCAGGACAAACTGCCCCACACCTCTCAGGAACTCTTATGGGGGCTCACACCCCTCTTAGGTGACGAGTTGTTTGTGTCCATGCCACCCATGAACACAAGGAAAGATGTGAGGAATGAGATGTCTTCCCATTGCAGGCTCAGCTTAGGTAAGGAGACACAGACAGCCTCTTTTCTCTTTTTCTCTGGTGTGGGTGTTTGGTTGTTGTTTTTTGTTGTTGTTTCGGGGGGCTTTGAGGTTTTTGTTTTGTTTGTGGTTGTTTGTTTGTTTGCTTGTTTTTTGGTTTTTTTTCTTTTTTTTCTGTAAGTCTGCTGCTCTCAACTGCTTTGTTACAAACTTTCCTAATGGAGACCACTGGAAATAGGTAATGGAAAAGGGTGAGACTGTAGGGAATGAACAATTGTCTTGTTTTTGAAATAAGCACAGTGCAATAGTGTGGGGGCAGCAAAGATGAGCACAGTAGAAAGAGTCAGCAGTAAGCAGAAAGACAAATGACAAGTGCACAGCTTACAAGGCAAAATATGTCCCTCTGGAGCTGTACAGAGTGAGTAATGGGCACTTGCACCCAGCATATGTCTGGTCTGAGCCCTCTAACCTCTCTGGACTGCTCAGCTGAACTGAAGCCAAGAGCAAGAGTGGTTTGCTGTCTTCTGCAGAGCTCAGGTATTGCCCTCAGACTGCTGCTCAGCCAGCACTGTGCCTCTCAATGGAGCAGACTTTGCCCTTCAGCCTTTATGTGATGTCCTGCTGTCATGCCAGACCCAGCAGCACGCAATCCCCTCTTGCAGTTTAATCTCCCTATATATTTTTATAGCATCACCCTCCATCCCACTCCACCTGTCTATCCTCATCCCTCTTGGCCTGCAGCTCTGGAGCACACAGCTGCCTCACCATTACCTCTATCTATAATGAAAAAAGTTTACAGTCTCAAAAAGCCCCAAACCCATATGGTTCAACATCTGATTTGTTTCAAGTCACTTAAGTCACAAGTTGAAAACCCTCCCTTGCGCATATGCCTAGGAGTCAGGGAGTGGGTTTCTCCAGAAAAAAGTCTCCTGTCTGCCTTTAAGAGGAGCAGCTTTGCCTTTGATGTAGCTGTAAGTGAGGAGCTGGCCTTGTCTCACCGTGTGTTTCCTTCACAGATGCCTTGACTGTTGGGCATTATTTACAGTTCATATAGCAAACTAGAAGCAGAGTCCTACAGTCCACTGCTAACCCTGCCCAGGCTGGATTCAGTAACATCTGAAGCACGGGGCAGAGGCAGGTTTGGGTATTGTCACCTGCAAGGTACAGGTATTGTCACATACTCTTCACTTTTAAGGAAAGAGAATGTTCTCACTGTGACAGGCTCCAGGGTCAGGTGTGGGCACTAACAGACATTAATGACCCAGAGCAGCTGGGTCCTTCTCAGCTGGGCACACCCCTCACCTTCTGCCCAGGAGCCCATTTAAGCTCAACCCAGGACCCTCCTTCTTTCCCTGAGCTATGTTAGGGAGGTGCTGGGTTCCAGCTCAGCCACAGACTGTGCTGGCTTTACATCCCCTTCCTCAGGCTCAGGTCTATGTATCTTCTGCCAGGATGGACCTCCTTGGGAATTGTTGGATGGTGTCTGACCTGGATTACCTTCAGTGGATCTCACCTTGACCTGTGGTGTGTCCTTTGAGCTGCCTCGTCTCCACAAACTTGCCTGATGGTGTGGGCTCCTGGTTGAGCCTGGCTGTGACCTGTGGGTCTGCTCTGCTCCCCCCGCTCAGGTACTGAGGGCTTTCCTGGGTGTGTTACCAGGCTGGGCTCCTGCCTTCCATCCCTATAAGCTCTTTTAAACCTTAAATCTTTTTGTTTAAAGTTAAGTTTAGTAAAATGACTCACGGTAGAGGCTGAAGAACTCAGTAAAATATGACTCTTCCCCAGGACTAAAGGGCTTGTGTTGGGGAGATGATGTTGTCCAGGGCTGCCTTTTAGCTGGCAAATGAAAATTTTATTTTTGGGCAGAGGTGGATTAGGTTTACTACTGCAGTGTGGGGTATGACATGCCCTTTTTTGGGTGCAGGAGGACAATGGGAAGTTCAAAGGGATGTGGAGTGTTCAGATGCACCCACAGACTCCAGCTGACACGGGACTACCACGTGCTCCCAGAGCCCTGTGCTCCTGAAGTATTACGAATTTCAAAAAAGATAAAAATTATATTTACAGTGATATGAATGGCTAAAACCACAAGTACTGTGTGTCTAGGTTGTCAGTCTGGAAGATGTTGCCTGACCCCCTGGCATCCCACCCAAGACTGAAACCCAGGGATGTTGGTATTACCGGGAAGGGAGGCAGACTCAGTAACATCTGTGAAGTAGTCTTTGAACGTCTGACATTTTCCTAAAGAAGACTACGTGATATGAAAATGATGCATTTTATTCTGCTGGATAATTGAACTGATCAATCCAAATAACTGAGGGTTTATCCCAAACTGAAGTTGAATCTAAATTCTGACAGTTACTGCTGCCCACGACTTGCTTTAATACTTTCAACCATTTCTGCTGCCTTTGCTCCTCTCCCAAGTAGAGGCTTTCTCTGTGAGCACTGCAGCCCTGCACTGTATCTCATGGTTAGTCAGTTGAGCATCACTCCCATCTTTTTGCACCTGGTACACACCCACTATTTTGTCTGGATTAATCACTAGCTGTAAGTTACAGTATTCTGCATCCTGACATTGGCACTGAGCTCTGTCGGGGGGAAACCTCTTTTCTGGTTATTAAATTGTCTATCTGAAGTTGAAGAATGTGTTGCAGCTGAAATGCTGATAAAAGCACTAAATGTGGAGCTTGCTAATACAAAGCTATAGCAGCAATTTAGCTCGTTATCAGGCAGTAAATAAGACTTACCTGCTATTCTTTGATCAACCTTTTTTCTGTTACAAACTGCATGTGTTGACAAATTATGTCACCAAAAAGAAATCCAAGTCTTTGATGAAATAACAGGAAACATGCATGTGCTGGAAGTTTAAAAATGCATTTAAATAAACTGCTTTAGGAGTCTGGATAGTGGTGGTGGATTTGCTTAACGTGCATGAGGAAGGACTGGACATGGAGGGCCAGGAGAAGCTGGAGTGGCCTCAAAGTCACCCTGAGCCCCCCTCAGGTTTTGAGCAGTGTTTCCAGAACACTGGAACTGCAGCCACCAGATGTGACTGACAATGCTTTGGGTTTGTAGCAATAAACTGTCAGTTTCTATAAATGGGTGGAAATGCATGCCCTTTAGAGGAGAGGTGCCTCAAAGAGAGCCACACCATGCAGTACCTCATTGTGATAAGCAGCTCTTTAAGGGTGAGATTCAGATCCATGGCTCTGACATGTGAAACTTTATCATTATTAGAATGCTAACAGTGGTGCTTGAAGAGTCCAGTGGAGCTTAGACATGAGTCTTGATCAAATTCCAGCTTTCTGAACCATTTCCCAGAATATTAGACAGAACTGAAACCAATAGGTTTCCACGGCTGCTTCTTGAAAAACACAGCCGGAGAGCCAAGTGAAACGAGATACCACAACAAGGGAGAAGTGTCAAGTTGGAGAGCACAGATTTGGCCCTGAACTCCCAAAGAGTCTGGAGGCTTTTAGAACAAATTCTTCATTTGCTCCATCTCAGAATGCGAGGCTGCCCCTTGCATCCTCCCTGCCTTGAATTCTTCCCAAGTGCAGGAGAGAGTCTGGGACTCCTTCTGAGGTCAGTTTTTTCTGCTGTAACTGAACTCTGCAGCCTCTAAAAGCTGATTCTTCCCTAACTATGGGCACGTGACTGAGATTGGCTTCTGTCAAGTGTGAAAGGTCTCAGACTGTACCATGCTGGGGTCCAGCTGGCTCCTTACCCTGTCTCCAGCAGGCTCAGTCTCACCCTGTCTTAGAGGCTGCAGAAGAGGATCCAGGAGATGTGGTGGCGGGCATGTACACTAAAGCCTGTTCCCCAGGAAAATTTTCTCCTCCCAAATATGTTAGTCTAATACTTAGGGGGACTGGCTCAAAACTTGATCTTTTCCCAGGCTATGGCTCTGGATATACAGTTACATTTACCCACAGAGGACTTGGTTTTAGTTGTCGCTGATTTATGAGCATGCAGGATTTCTTCCAGCAGATCTGACAGCGTAGTTTATCAGTTTTGAGTTCACCTCTTCACCTTAATGAACATTAATTGACCACTAGATCAGGCATTAGGAAGAAATTCTTCCCTGTGGGGGTGGTAAGGTACTGGAAGAAGTGTTTCCCAGAGAAGCTGTGGCTGCCCCATACCTGGAAGTGTTCAAGGCCACGTTGGCGCAACCTGGGCTAGAAGGAAGTATGGCAGAAGGGTTGGAATAAGATGGGCTCTAAGGTCCTTTCTAGCCTAAACCATTTTATCATGATTAATTAAACAATATTACAGTTAAATTATCCTTTATGTAGTAATATAGTCAAATTAATAAGAGCTAAGCCCAGGGGAATTAAACAGGAATCTTTCATATATTTTTCCAGTGGCTCCAGCACTCACTGATCTGAGTTCTCATCCCCTTCTACTGAACATTTCCCATGTGAATGGGAGCTACTCTGCCAGAGTAGCGCTTCAAATTGACCTTGTCCAGCACATTTTAACCATGGCTGCTCTATGAGTAAATTCATTTCTTCTTCCCCACTGACTGGCATGACTGCAGGATGGTCAGGTAGACCCTGCAATTAACAGGGAGAGACTCACAATTCATCTTAATGTCTCTCACATATAGTGCTCAATAAACACGTTTGATTGCAGCTTTGATGGAGCTGCTGGAGCTCCAGAGGGCTCATGAAATCAGTGTGTTCAGTCAATTTTTAACCTGCAGAAGCAACCAGTAAAAGGTGTAGATCCGTCTGTTGGGAAAACAGCTGAATTGGAGAAATGAAACATCTCACCGGGAAAAAATATTGTTTGACAAGGTCGGGGGTAGCAAAATACTTTTCACGGTATTTTTCCGCCTGAGGCACCTCCCTTTTGCTGCCAATATCATATACAGGAGGGATGATGGTAATAGTGGTGAGATGGGATTATTGACAGCTTTCCCCTGTTCTTTCTTCTTTGCCTCTCATCACAGCCACCAGCACAGCATGGGGAAAAAACCCTCAATGGGAAGCTCCTTTACTGCCTTTTTGCTAAATTAACCTGCACAGGGGTGATAGGCATGGAGGAGGAAGGGGATTAGCCTTTCCAAATCCCTCTGATACTCAGTTTTTCAGGAATCTTGAGATTCCTCTAGAGACATTTTTCAGTTGCAGTAAGTGCAGAGGCATCCATGGGCTCCTTCCAAAGGTCTGGGAAGGGTTACTAAGGAAAGCCAACCTACTGCAGCCCCTTAGGGGAAATACTGGGGACTTCTAAACTGGATTGGCTGCTGACCACCCCCTTGGGAGTGGAGGTACAACCAGGTGGAGCTGTGCCCCTGTCTGAGCCTGCTTACTCCTGCCTCCCGGCCCGGGGCTGTGCTGCTCAGACTTGCCAGCTGTGGCTGCCCACAGAAACAGGCTCTATAACCTAAAGGGAGGTTTGTGAATCCAGACAAGCCTTGCTGCACCACCTGTGCTGGGGCAGGTCTTTCTCCTCCCCTCTCCTTAGAATTCACCCCTTTGTTTTGTCTACATCTGCTGGATCTGGCAGGAGAGTCTGTAAGTCCAAGGAGTAGGAGGTCACAGCTATGCAGGAATAGAGCACCTTTTTAACTTGGGAAATGGCTAGAACTGCTGTGGGAAGCCTGGGATGGATTTCTTCTAAAGCTTTTTTTGTACCTTTTGGGTGATGGGAAGAGGACTTGACATAACCTGACTTCATGAGAAAGCCAAGAGACAGCCCAACAGTGGTAAAATGTCTGTGGTCTCCAAATTTGCCCTAATTTGAACTTGAAAGTGAGCTCCAAAGCCCTGCTGCTCACTTTTGAAACTACAGCCTTCTCCTTGTGCAAGTGAAGTTCAAGCAGTCAACAGCTTGAAGGCTCTTACATCCCCATCCCTGTAAAGAATAAACTCTGCCTTCCCACCACCCTGCTCTGCAGGGGAACATCAGTGCCTGTGGACAAAGCTCTGGGAGGATTTTTTTTAGCTTCCTGTAGTTATCTCAAATCTTCATCTCTAAAATGCAAAGGCTTTTATAGACTTTGTATTCTATTAGTGTAACACCGAATGCCCTCGTTCTTCAGGTATTTATAGCAACTTCTGCAGCTCCCATAATAACTCTTCGTGGCTCAGCACCTCGCAACATGATGTCTTGTTATCCCCATTTCACAGATGTGGAAATAGGGCACACGGAAATTAAGTGATTCCTGCAGGATCTCCTATAAGCCACTGCAGTGCCTTGACTGTAACACCACCTTCATCTGAGTTTCAGCCCAGGTAGGATATTGTAGGCTTCTTCATTATAGGCTTTATTAATCTATAGGCCTATATATTATAGGCTTCTGCTATTCTCTTCATTTAAGATTCTACAAAGAGACATAAATACTAATTCTAGAGCAATGCCCTGATTTTCAGCAGTCTTGAGGAACCTCAGATGTCTCTGGACTCAATGCAGACATCCAGGAACTCAGAAAATTAGGCTGAGTTTTAGTTGCTTAAATACTGGTGGTATACTTGCTGGCAGAGCAGGGGATTAACAGGAGGTGGAGGGTTTGATTAATTCTTACAGCTACCCTTGGTCTCAATCAGGAACTGAGCTGCAGGGGAGCTAGAGCCGGGCCCTGTGAAGCAGGGCAGAAGTGGAGTGCAGGGCTCCCCAGGAGCTGTGTGGGCACACATGGGATCATGGGATGGAGCAGCAAGGCTCTTCCCTCTGGCCTGATGAGGCTGCAAGGTCCCAAACACATTGTTCTCCCTCCAAGCCTCGGTTTCCCCACCCACAAATTATGCATGGTAATAGTTAATTACCACATTGAAGTGACATACAGCTGGATTATTTTCCAGTTTGAGTTTCAGGTCTTTGACTATGTGACTAGAGTGTGATGTAGGGGCTGGACTGTTTGGATACTTGATAAGCATGATGTTGTTTTGCAAGGTAATATGGTGATGACACCTTATGGATTAAGTTCTTTATTCCCTAATGATGGAGGAGCTTTGGAATGCACTGTGCATGCAGGCAGTGAAGGATGACTGTTGGGCAGAGGGCTGGTGTTGATACAGGAATCTTTCCCTAAGCTGATGGATAAACTGCTGCTGTGGGATGGTTTTATGCCTCCAGAGGTATTTCCTTCTTTTGTACTGCACAGTAGGCCATGGAAAAGTTTGTGCATCACCAAAGTTCCTGCTTTATTTGTGCCATCAGGAACAGCTCTGGATAATCATAGAATCACAGAATGGTTTGGGTGGGAGGGATCTTAAAGATTATCTAGTTCCAACTCCCCTGTACTGGGCAGGGAGACTTACACTAGACCAGGTGAAAGGTCTAATAAATGGCACTGGGCAGAGCTGGTACTCAGTCACCATCCTCCTCAAAAAAACATCTAAAGCTGAACCTTCAGTTTTCTTGAGGAGAGCTTGCCTTGTCTTGAGACTACGCAGGGAAACTCCAGGAAAACGGCTTCCCCCAATAAAACCATATGAAGGCCACAGCTTGTAAGGTTTTCATTAACCTTGCTCTGGGAATGTCTATTACTTCCAGCCCTGGTCTCTGGTGCTGCTCGGTACTGAGCACACGTGGAACAAACCATCCCTGCCCCTAAAGAGCCGGCAGTGCAAAGCTGTGCCTGCTTTGGAGACCTCTGCTGTGGCACACGGACATCAAAGGTCCGCCACGCCTTCCACGTCAGCGTGTTACACAGATGGAATCTTGGAAAACTGGCAGGTACCAACACAGGACATGTTAAGAAGGATTACGTTTGCTGCAGCACAATAGTCCTTTATTGCCAGGGCCATAATGTGCAGCTGGTTCATGGTGGCAATTAGTTGGATTAAGTTGTACCAATATAAACAAAGTATTAATGAGACAGTTACAGTAAATGGAATGAGCAGCACTCATCCTGTGCCAGCTGCAGGGGCACTGTCAGGCATTTGGGATGGAAAGCCTTGGGTGTTTGTGGCACTAGGGAGGACATTCACAGCCAAGCCATGAACATCCACCTGCTGTGGTGGCCTCTGCTGCTAAATAGAGCAGGATGGGGAACAGCAGCACTGCTGGCATCCAACCCCCAAACAGGCAATGACAAATACTTCATTGTGGGAGAGATGAAGGGCTCAGAGGAAAAGGTGAAGCAGCAAGGCTAGAAGTAGGACATAAAATCAGATTACAGCTTTGCTGTGTTTGAATTGCATTGTTTAATTCCAGTTTCTACTGCTCTAAGCCTAGACATCAAATAGAATGTTAAAATTATTGGAAACCAAGCTGTAAGTCTCAACATCAGAACGCCTATTATACTTATCTGTGACCTTCTTACCATTAAAACCACCATATTATCATTATTGTACATTTTCAGATTATTATTAGGCTTCTGAACTCTGCTGCAGCTTGATTTATAGAAACTGCTTAGTCACTGGCAGCAGTGCTGTGCTGGGAGTGGGAGAGATGCTCGCTGGTGTTTCAGCAGAGGCTCCTGCCAAGAAGCAGACACTGCCCTTGACAGATCATTGAGAGCTGGTGAACGTTTCCCCCTCATGTAAGATTTCTGGAATAGCTGCAAACCAAACCAACCATCTTCCCTACCAAGAACAGGGGTGAAAAAACTCAAGGCTCAATTAACGCATCCCCTCCAGTCATTTTGGGCAGATTTATGTCGCCCTTTGTGTGGAAAGTGACCTTCTGGTTTGCTGTGTGCATTGTTAGGAGCACTGCTCTGGACTTTGGGGAGGTAGAGCTCCTATGAAATTGGGATTTAGGCTTTGGAAGGAGCAGTCTGATGGGTCAGAAGTAGTCAGCAATGTGGGAAGGAGCCAGGTCAGGATGGGAGGGGGGGGGCTCAGCAGGTACAGGCACCAGAGCACTGAAGAACACATCCAAAATTAAATTCAGGGAGGGTGCCTGCTGCTTCATGACATTAAGGAGGGCGATGGTTTCTGTGACCCCACTCAAGGAGCAAACACTCTGAGCAGAAGTTGCAGGACAGGCCCTTACATGAAGGGTGTTTTCCCTGGGTTGTACATGCACCAGGGCATTGTAAATGCTAATAATTTACAACCCTCTGAACAAACCAAATTACAGACCTGTTTCTTTTAGTTATTTGCTGAGTAATGGCTATGCTGTGCTCTTTTTAAAGTGTAGACAAAATCAGTGTCCTCACCCCTGTATGCCCTGAACAGGTAGGGAGTGATGCTTTGCTCACCACTGCTTCAGTCAAACTGCATCTTCCCCAGTGCTGGTGCTCCAGCAGCCCTGCAGGTCTGGCCCTCCAGAGCCCTTTGAAACCTGCAACCGAATTGAACTGAAAATAAAACAATAGGTATCAAACACTTCCATCCTGATTTGAGGAAATGTTTCAGCAACGTTAATGAAGTGTGCCTGTTTGCAACATACTGGTATCCTGGAGATTTAAATCCAACACTTCAAAGAACACACGTTGGTTAAGTAGCTTAGTCTTTAGTTTTATTCACGCTGGAGTAAACCACTGCCAGATATTTTCAGGGAGCTAACAGGAGAGAAACAATGGCTCTATTTGGCAGAGTCCAGTGGATGAAAAGTATCAAAGTATAAAGTCCTAAACTGATGAAAATAGTGAAAAATAATGGATTGGTTCTTCTCTCTCAACTCAATACCTTTATTCTTTTTGACATTTATTTTTTTTATTGCCTTTTCTCCTCTAATGCATCGTGGTGACTCATGTGAAAGGTCCGTAGTAATTCATTCTGTTTCAATGTTTTGTGTAATTCGTTTCTGACTTCATTGCTGTGAAGTCACTGAATAACCACTACTCCTGCTCAGGCTGTACACAGTTGTGTATGTTTAGAATATAGCCAGAAATGGGCTGACATTAATAGAATAGTAAAATAAGAGGTGGAAAGAGCATTAAAAGTAGGTACTGAGGAGTCACACACCCAGAAACCAATGATTTATATATCTGTTGGAAATCAGAAAGGGCCTGCAATAATCTGGGTGATAAACAGAGCTATTTCATGGGATAGCTGGTGTCATAGCAGCTCACTCGTGTCTTTCTCCTGTTCAAATAATTGCACTTGCTCACAGATACAATGCCTGAGTCAATACTTTCAGGAACTTTGCAACTGCCTTAGGCCCAGACTATATCTGGCACTTTTTGCTCTCTCAAAGAGCAAGCCCCATTCCGTGTGATCTTGCAGATGTGCAGAGCTGTGCTGCAGAAGCAGAGATGAGCTGGGATGAGGCTCTGGAGAAGGGACCCATTGCTTGGTTCAGCCTTGGATTTGGTGCTAAGGAGGGAGGTGCCACCTATCTTAAAATTTCTGTGTCTAGTTCTGAGTTTTCAAGCTCGTTCAAATGCCTGGGTGCTGCTGTAAGGAGCAGAGAGCCTGTTCCCAGGGACTGGACTTATTTTCCTCTCTTAGCAGGGACATACAAGGGCCATATTCCAAGTAGAGACACCATGGCTCTGCCTAATAATAAACCTATTGACTTAGGGCATTTGGGGGCATGAATTCAATAAATTTGTGTTTTACTGAACGTAGTCTTGGCCAAGTCCCTTCTAGCCAAAGGCCATCTCTTCTGAAGCAATCAGGGCCCTGAATGAGGCAAAATAGAAAATTTATAACTAAAATAAGGAGTGAGGAGTGCTGGTTTGACAATATTGCACAGTCCTGTCCCAGTCTGCATCCAGTTCTCAGCTATTTTCTGCCTGCAGTCCAATAGTAAAGTTGTATTTATTTTCTTGGCTCTGCTGTGTTAATGAAAAAGCCACTTAACAAAACAAATAGAAGGAAGGACATTTGCAACCAATTATGGTATTGCTGATCAGTCACATTGTGCTGGAAATTACACGCTGAAGTTCAGCCCAGGCAGCTGATCAATGACCTGGTAGCTTGGCACTGGTGCATGCTATCAACTTAATAAATCAATGTAATTCCAGTCCCCATGCCAGCATATATATGTGTAGTCAATATGACATCAATATTATATAATGATGGTTAAAACTAATTGCCCAAACACCATGGTCTCTTATCTGCTGTGCAACCCCACCAGAGCCTGATGGTGCTCCAACAGGCAGGGTGGAATTTGGTACTGGCTGTTCCTTAAACATACCCCTGGGCATCACTTAAAATCATGGGCTTAAAGGTTTTTTGGGGTTTTTTTTGGTTTTTTTTTTTGAAACCACAAGGGAAGTCAGCACTCCAGCATGTCATTCAGGGTTGACCAAATTGCCAGCCAGCTCTCTGCCTCTGGGAGGACGTGGTCCTGGCACGTGCTGCAGGAATGGGGTTTCTCCTTGGTGGCAGATGCACATCTTGGCTGGTTTATGCATGGCTTCCTCTTCTTAATTAGCTCTGACATTTTAGCTGTTGTAATATGGGTTTGGCTTAGGAGTTAAGGCTGAAAACTCTGGGAGTTTTTTGTTGAAAATGAAGTTTGGTTTAAGTGCAGGGAATCTGGGATGCTTCTAACTCTGTTTAAGCTTTGTGATGGGCTGGACCAGGGAACTACAGGAGCTTCTGAGCGTGCTGGTGGTCTCTTCCTCCCACACTTATACCACCGGTTTCAGTGCTCTCTGCTCTTGTATTTCACTCTTGTCACAGAATCTACAAAGAACACAGAAACTACAGTTTGTACTTATAAAAACCCTGCAATTTATATTAACTATTTAGAAACAGCTTTTTTAAGTGTACCTGGATATTGAAGACATCCTAATAAGATTTTTGGAAGTCTCAATCCTCTCCAGCCAAGTGATTCACTCATCTGCCCACCTCTAAAGTTTTATACACAACATTTTACCTGGAACTACAGCAACATCCACTCTGGCACATACTCCAAGCCACATACTTGGCCACAGCTTCAGCTTTTCTGGGAACGTACCTGGCCCTGAGTTATGTGGGACCTGCTGTTTGCCCCACATCATGACAACAGGAAAAGGGACACTTGGGCAGTACAGACCCACCTTGGCACAGTAGCTTTGGTTGTGTCCTTACACCTCAGCTGCATTTCTCAGATTCATCATGTCCTGGAGTCACTGGAAAGATATGTGAGAGATTTCTATCTCATTCCTCTGTGCTTAATTCTTATTAATTCAAGTGCTTTACTACATAAAGGATATTTTAACTGTAATACTGATTAATAAATCATCAATGAATCATGATAGAATGGTTTGGGTTGGAAGGGACCTTAAAGCACATCCTGTTCCAACTCCTGCCATGGACAGGAACACCTTCTACTATCCCAGGTTGCTCCAAGCTCCATCCAACCTGGCCCTGAACACTTCCAGGGATGGGGCAGCCACAGTTTCTCTGGGCAACCTGTGCCAGGGCCTCACTACTCTCACAGAAGAATTTCTTGTAATAACCAACCTCTGTCAGTTTGAAGCCATTCCCCCTCGTCCTGACACTCCAGGCCCTTATCTGATCAGTCTGATTTCCTTTCCCCCTCTGCTCTGTGCCAGTGACAGCTGCAGTTCACTGGTGGTTCCCAGCTCTGCTGCACCTTCCCTCCAGAGAATGCTCTGTTATCAGTACATGTTTATGTTCTGGGAACATGTACAGGAATTGAGCCATGGCTCTGCGAGGTGCTCTGCAAAAGTGGAGGGAAAAAGGCAATCCCTGCTCTGAGTGTCTTATGTTCTGCAGGCACGAGGAGCCAAGGGGATATATCAGCACATGCACACACACACAAAATATATGTGTGTGTAAATATATATATATATATATATGGCAATGACCTTTCTTTGGTAGCATAATTTGATTTGGCTAATGTTCAGCTGAGAGCAGAGATAGGGAGCAAGGAAAGGAGGGAAGAAAATCCTGATTCATGCTGCCCAGCTGCAGCCGAAGCTAAGTTTGGCTGGGTTTTGGGCAGAAGCAAGTTGCAAGGATAGTTTTGAAGGAGGAGAAAGGAGTGGCTGTTCAGATTTTATCGGGAAGGTTTTCCCAGGCTTAAAAGAAAGCTGGGCAGAATGTGAGTCTGAGCTTTGGGAAGGAGCTGACAGAAGGATTATAGAGCCTGGTGGGGTAAAGGTTGTGGGCTGGCCGTATGTAGGTAGGTTGTAGGTTCAGCCAGGTAAGAGGAGATGTGCAAAGGTAACAGGAATAAAGAGCAGAAGGCAAGAAGCTCGTAAATTATGTAACTGAAGGACTGGTATGGCTGTGGAGTGAATTGATGTGGCCTTGAGGGTAGCTGCTAAAACTGAAGTTTGTAATAACTGATGTAAGAAGAGGGAGGCTTGGAGGAGATTATTTCAAAAATGAAGTTTTAGACATGATAAAAAAGCAAATTTGAGACACAGTTCCAAGAAATCCAGCTTGGCATCGCTTGGGTGAGAAGGAAATGGAGGTAAAAAGGAGGATGGCAGAAAACAACTTATTCCTGACTGATTGGGGGGGCATACAGGGGTGGAAATCACTGGCTGGGCTGCTCTGTAGGGCTCTTGCAGTCTTTTTGAATTATCTGGGTATTTCCCAAATTTATTTTTTGATTGATATGTTGTTTTTTTTAATACCACTACTGATTCTGACAACTTATCCAGCGTCACAAAATATTGGGGACTGTGGGTGTACCCAGCCTGGTTCTTCCTCATGGGACACCAGCTTCACACAAACTTGGTTTCTTTTGATATTTCCAGAAGTTCATAGCAGAAAAATACTCTGAGAAAATTTTGTCTTGTGGTGGCTTATCCTTTATAACTCTGGCCATCACTCAAATAAAAAATGGCAGTGATCTGTGGAAAAAAAGAAAAATAATTGAAAAATAGATTCTTACTTATGTTTTTCCAAACCACCAGAGCAGTTTACCATTTCTGGGAAAAGGAGCAATCAGGCACCATTTCCCTTAATGTCAGAATGCAGAATAATGCTTAGATTAATTTTTCAAAGAAGACACTTTAATATTTGTCCTGTCAAATGGAGAAGATAATCAGCTTTTCCTTTCTCTTACCTCAAATATTTACATCTAGAAAACGTGAAGTAGATTTGTTTTCCTTCCTTAGTTTCCTTGGTTTGGAAAAAAAATGGGATTTTATATTGATTTTTTTGGTTTGTTTCTGTTGGAGTATAAAACCAGGATGTAGAACAGTTGGAAATGGGTTGGGGGATTTATCATTTACACTTGGAGGACATCATAACTCAGTATGGTATGATGGGAAGGAGGTGTGAAATCCTGGATCCAGTAGCATCAGTAGCAATACTCCCTTCAGTTTTCATTACTTTTATTAGATAAGAATAAGAGAATAATTTGTACTCTTTCAAGGTTTCTCCAAAATAAGTGACTTCTTTGTGATCCTCTTCAAATTGGAAGCCACCATACTCTATTTGAGTTCCCAACCACACCAGCAACAACTGTGTTTCTGTCTGGAGAAACTTTCCTCACGGCCTTGGCTCGGGGTTTGCTTGGGTCTGCACGAGGAGATCCCAAACTCCTCAGGCAGATGGGGCGGGATGCCGAGGAGCAGCGCCGCTCTGATCTCTGGCAGGTGACGCGGATCACGCCTGAGCTCAGGTGGCCTTGCTGAGGAGGGAGCAGCTCTGTGTGCTGGAGTCATCTCCTCCTGAGAGCTCCCCTGAGGGAGCTGGGCAGCCAGGAGCCCTCCTGAGGCTTGCAGGAGTCTCTGTACCTGCCCCCACGTGCTGTGACAGACATTTCCTCTCAACAGACGGCTGGAGGGGGAGTGAGGAGGAAGGTGAAGTGATGCAGTCTCAGACTCTGGTCCCCACCAAAACATGAAGCTCTCGAAGCTCCAGTTTGACCAGTGAACCCACAGAAGGGCAGGAGCCCTGTCTGCTGAGAAACACGGCCCCAAAGGAGCCCTGTGGCTGCCCTTGGCGACACGCACAGATGGGCATCTCCAGCAGCCCGAATTCCAGCTCCTGGCTCTATCCCACTGATGGCAGCACATTTGCATGAGGAGCCACCGGGTGAGTAATACCTGCCTCTGCAGACAGCAGATCCTGCAAACACTTTGTGGTGAACCTGCTGCTGCTCTGGGAAGGGAGGATGCACTTACTCCGAGAGCAGAGGATGAAAGACTGTGGCAACGGCTTCCCTTTGAAAGGGCTGAGCCCAATGCTCTGCACAAGCAGCTGTTCGTTATTATCAGAATCGCTGATCTCCGGGGCACTTAATGCCCCTGCCTTTACCGAAGGCAGCCAGCACACACTGCGGCCTCCCAGCCTTTTGCTGAGTATCTCAGTCTTACTTCAGCAATATTGCTGCTAATTGCAATAGAATAGTGGATTTAAGGGATTCACCTGTTTCATCGCTTGTTCAGGTAGGCTCAGGATGGTACACAGTGACAGTAAGAACCTGAAATGGCTGTATTTGCCCAATTCCTACGCTACAGGTGTGCAGCAAGGCAGACCCGTGCCTGTCAGCACAGAACTGTCTAAGAATTAACCAGATTTGCACCTTCCCTATCTGTCTGCAGATAAGAGCGTTACCTCAGAGACAGGCAGTGGATATTGCTGATAGACTGAACCTGGGTGCTGGGTAACTCCTGACTTTGACCTTGGCCACTTATATCACTGGAGCAAAATTCTGCATGCTCCTGTTTGCTTACATGGAGATAAGGATACTGGTCTCTGGATTAAAAGTGTCATTAAGGAGGCACATTATGATTATAATTATTCTTTTACAAGCTGAACAGTACGCAGAAGCTGGCAGGGCTGCTGCTGAGGTTCTTCAAGGAGTGTGTGCCTTTGCAAAATGCTGGAAGAAACTGCACAGGAGGATTTTCTCATACATAAGCTGAGGAAAAGGATTATCTGTGAAACAGCCAACAGTTTTTATTTACTGTGAAAATCTGAGTCTCACTCTCAATTTTCCATCAAGATAAAATGCAGGCATTTGGTTAAAATGGTAACTTAATGCTCCAGAGGTTTAATTACCACCACTCTATAATCAAAATCAACACAGAGTGCAAGCTGTAGCTCCCAACTCCAACAAGAAATGCAGCTTCCCACAAAGCAGTCAATAAAAAGAAGATATATAGCATGTGCTTGGATTTTGTGGTCCTTCCCACAGCTGAACTTGCAAATCTGCTATTGCTAATGGTTTTCCTTCAAACCTCAGGTTCTCCCTTAGCTTTTATCCAACTCCAGAGCTCCTTATTTCTACATTTTAACTTTCTCTGTGGATAATATCTATATACAAGGTACTGAATTAAGGGAGTTCACAGTGCTGGAAGCTAAGTTCCAAATTTTTTTCCTGTACCAACAGAAAGCACTGAACTAATCTCAATAGTGGTTATTATTGAAACTTTATAAGGGCCTTGGTTGGAAAAAGTGCCATGAAAGCAGGGATGTCTTCTGGGCTGGGGCTGGTGTGATCCCTGGCATGGATCTCCACAGATCAAATGATCCATCCTCCTCCTTTGCAGTTCCTGGTGCTTTTCTTTAAGGACTTCTGGATCATAGGACCAGCTTAGATTGTGCTTAGGACAGTTTTCCCTCTGCAAGTTGAGATTTCTCCAGTGCCTTCTCCCAGTGCATTTTCTGAATGAGGCTGTTGTGCCGTGCCAAGCGATGATCCCTGTGAAAATTGCACATGCTCTATATTTTGTCTGTTCCCTTGCAAGTCAGGTTTCTTGTGAGCAAAGCTTTTACCTGTCCTGCAGCCATGCACGTGCCAGGCACCAGGGCAAAGGTGTCCAGCACAGGTGCTGTTAACAATGCAGTTCTCTGCCCTCTGCCAGGGCTGAGCCCTGAATTCACATCCTGAGATGCTCCCAGATGCTGCAATAGCAAACACAGAAGTTGCTCTCCAAAAAAGCTTTGCTATGGTTTCTGCCCTCTAAGCAAGGGTTAATTTTCCTCTTCATCAGACCC
Source organism: Tichodroma muraria (assembly GCA_013390105.1). NCBI lineage: Eukaryota > Metazoa > Chordata > Aves > Passeriformes > Sittidae > Tichodroma > Tichodroma muraria. The sequence continues at coordinate 81,538 of WAAG01041503.1, forward strand.
CCATAAAAAGCAGCACATTTTGTGACCTGCTCCTACTGACTTGTGGAAATAAGAGATACCCTATTAGCAATCCTTGTCCAAACAGTGTTGGACTGGTTAGTGCCAGCACTTTCCATCCAGCACTAGTATTTGTTTTTCCATGCTCTTAATCTTAGAAATTGAATTGAGTCTGATAAAAGTGACTTCCTGAATATTGCATAACAGTTTACGTCTGTCAGGAGGAAAGACAAACAGACCTGACCTTGAACTTAAAAAGTTTCTTCCCAGCAGGTAAAAGCTTCCAAAAGTCTGAGCAGGGGCTCCTTGTCTTCTCACTGTCCTGGGACAGCAATGAGGCTTCCCTGGCAGCCATTCTCTCCATAAAAAAAGCACTGTAAAATGCTTTGGATCCTCCTCTGGGACCTGAGAATCCCCCGGAAAGAGCTGCAGCAGGAAGGCAGCTTCATGTTCTTGCTCCGAAAAGGAGGCAGAGCAGAAATCCTGTCCATATCTGGCAGGGTTTAGCCTCCAGGGATTAATTAAAGGCTTTTTCAGTTTTTCTTTCAAACCTCACAACATTCATCCCCGCCTCACTGAATAGGGAAAAGGGAGAGGCATTTTCTCTGGTGAAGCACCAGCCTGTTTCAATTTTCAGTTTTACATTGCAGTAATATGCTTTTCCTAAGGGAATACCACAGGAAGGGCAAATTTTGGCTTCTCACCATTGGAGCATTACGTCATTAAAACGAGCTGGAAATCTGAGCAGCGGGCAAAACAAATTCCCTAAACTTAACAATTCCCCCTTTCCTCGGTGCTTCTGGCCCCTCTTCCCTGCCCACAGGTAAGGCAAGGTGGAGGTGTTGGCAGAGCCAGGGTGGGATGGGGACCAGTGAACAAGGAGGGGGTGATGATGCTCCAGGAGCAGGGGAGGTGTCCTGCATCTTCTGAGCTGCTGGCACTGCTGGGGCGGGGACTAAAGGAGTTCTGGGACAGCAAAATCCTTTATTCTTTAACTCAGGCGTTTGGTGGTGGATGCAGAGGGGGGAGAAGGTGCCACCTGGCTCTCAGAATTCTCCGTGAAACATTTGGGGTCTTTTGCACAGCTTTCCCACTACCAGAAAAGTGCAGAACTTGGGAGACTCTGAGTTTTGGGCAGCATCCTGAGGAAGCACCACAGCTTCCAGCTCAGACCACTCTGACTCTGTGCATGGTGCCCTGCAGGGCCCCCGGCTGTACCCTGCAGTGTTTGTTTTCTGACCCCATTGCCTATTCCAGTTTGGGTTTCAGCTGCTTAGGCTTGATTATTTTAAACCCCTCTATGTGATTATCAGCAGCCGAGCCAGGCCAGATACGGGGATCCTGGGGGATCCCCGGCAGTGTTGCAGAAGAATAATTTGCCTCTCATTTATGCTTCTGAGGGTGTTGGTCAACTGAGAGGGCAGGGGAAGAGTTACAGGGATATTCCAAGAGAAAGGCAGCTCTCCGTGCAGCCCCTGTGCCACAGCCTCACAAATCTCAAACTTTGCAGCAGGATGGAGTACCCTGCTGCCATGGGCATGGGGGGAAATGTGTCCTGGCAGGCGCCCAGCACCCCCAGGAGATCTCAGTGATGGGCACCACGGCACACACTAACCCATGCTGGCACGGCAGGATGCTTCTGGAAGCAGAGCAGCCCAGGGACACGCTGGCGTGGCAGGGTGCAGCAGATTGGTACCCAAACCAGACACCCCTGTGCAACCTTTCCAGAGCTGCCTTGCTCTTGCTTTTCGGTTTTCTATTGTTGTCCTAGAGCTGTTTTCCTCCTCCTCCCCCCAGCAGGATGAAGAAGCCTCCAGCTGGCCTAGGAGGCTTATCAGCTCTGTCTGGCTGGGTGTTAACAGTTTATTTGCATAAGTACCTGTCCCCGTCATATGCCGCTTGCCTTTGTGACTCACTGTAGTTGTTTATTTTTCCTCCAGCAGCCAGGCTTGCGGCTGCTGCTCCCCGAGGTATGCCAGGGCAGATGCCACCACCCCAGGGCACTGCGGGATGCCTGGCACACTTGGGGCAGGAGCTCACCCTCCGTGGCTCACCTGCTCCGCCTGCCCTGCGGGACCAGCTTGGAAATTAAATGTGTAACTGGTCGGGTCCTGATTTCTCCTGGCTGTCAAGATAAAATTAAACTGAACCCCCCCCATTTCACACCTCAGCAGCTGTCCCTAGCTGGGGAGAGCAAGGCTTCACCTGGGACCACAGCTCCAGGTCCCTCTGCAGGGAAGGGTGATGGGTAGCTGCCTCCTCCCTGCTGATAGCACTCATAGAGTCATAGAATGCCCTGAATTGGAAGAGACCCACACAGACCATCGAGTCCAGCTCCTGGCCCTGCACAGGACAACCCCAGAAATCCCACCATGTGCCTGAAGGTGTTGTCCTAAGGGAATCTGGACATTGTCCAAATGCTCCTCGAGCTCTGTTAGGCTTGGTGCTGTGACCATGCCCTGGGGAGCCTGCTCCTGTACATCACCACCCTCTGGGTGAAGAACCTTTTCCTGATATCTTTATTTTAAGGAGCTGAGATCCTTAAAGCATTTTCTGAGCTCAAGTCTCAGCTCCAAAGGCCGAGGCAGTGTAACCTGCCAGACAAACTCTTCAGGCTGTGCTAAAGTAAGCACTGTACAGCTCTGCTCCAAGTGTTGGTCGTGACCGTAGAGTCACCTCCTCAGCTAGGAGCCAAGCGATCTTGTTTCTGCTCATTAGCTCTGAAAGGTTTTTCCATCCATAATAAGAAAGTCATTAATGTTAAACTTCCGCTGCCAGGTAGGATTGATTTGAAGATTATAACCACTATAAAGGAGGGATGCATTGCATATACAATGTGTTAAAGTCCTGGCATGCAGGAATTGTTGCTTCAATGGTTGCCTGTCATCAGTGGAGCTCAACAAAGCTCATCCATGGAGCTCAGACAGATGTGGGGCTGCTCACAGCAGCCTGAAAGGGCTAGCAAAGAGTGGCTACTTTCAAAGGGAAAAGGTAAATTCAAATCAGTAGCATCCTCTGCAGAAGGGCTGTAATCCTACCCCAGGAGACGACAGAATTGGTGATCTAACATGTCTCCATGCTCTTGTTGCCATGATATTTTACTAATATGTGCATAGCCTAGAGGTCCTCAGTGTTCACAGATGGGATATGCTCAGTGTGGGACCCCCTCTCCAAGGAGCTACCAAGACTGACATATCTTCTCCTGAATGTGGCCCAGAAACCTGGGTGCTGTTGTGTGGTGTGCTCTGCTGTGGTGTTCTTCCCCTCCATGGCTGATGTGTCAGTGAATCAGCTGTCCATCCATGCAGCCACTTATTGGATGATATTTTTGGTGTTTGTCTTATTCATCATATGAAGTGCTTTTGACAGCGTACCAGTTGAGCTGTGCCAGGTGTGCATTGCTCCTCTGACTGGGAGATGGGATGGATGGATGGATGGATGGATGGATGGATGGATGGATGGATGGATGGATGGATGGATGGATGGATGGATGGATGGATGGATGGATGGATGGATTGGTGAGAAGAATGAGGGATTTGGCTCAGCGCAGCACATCCAGCCTCAGCTCTGACTGTGTGATGCTACAGGGCAGACCAAAGTGTGTGAGAAAGAAGTGAGCATGGGAAGGCAGATAACCAGTAATTTGCCATGAGTATGATCATTGAAGAGGATCAGTGGATTTGGTTTGTCAAAAAAAAAACGCAGAGAGAGAAAACAGAGAAAGAAGCAACCAATACACCATGTGAACCATTCAAAAAGTGGTTAAAGGAGTGACCACAGAAAGATAAATTCATGAAGCCAGGAGAGTGCTGCAGGAATCTCATTATAAATATCATGTTAAGCTGTATATCTTGAAATCCCTGACTTTTCATCTTTATCTCTTTTCCTTAAATGCATTAGCAGCTGACTTGTCCTTCTGGCTACTCTCAGGTCTTTCTGAGATGTTTCCCATTTTTTTCCATGTGCTTCCCTCATCCAGGCTGGGTTTGCTGCATGGGAACACTGATGAAGTGTCCATGTCAGCCCCCCTATGGATAAAACCAACCCTGTAAGCAAACCTTCATAATTTTATTTATGACTTTCAGATGAGATAATGGTTTTCCACTTTGAAAAGAAAGCTCGCTACTTCAACATTTATTTTCTATAAATGCCATGGCATTTATATTGCAACAGGAGACTATTCAGTGACATTATCTGATAAATATCGTGTTATACAGCTGCAATTTACAATGCATATATTTTTAACGGTGCTTCTAAGCAAAATTAAATGCTTCTAAAATATGGCACTTAAGGAAAACAAATGTCTGTTCTAGCAATTCTGTTTTTTCAGGGTGCACTATTTTTTTAAAACCAGATACCATCTTCATTCTGTCAGGCAGTAAATTATGCACTTGCACTTTCATAAACTCTCCCCTTGGGAACTTAGTCAATGAAATGGAAATGTCTTTTTCACACCCTCCAACTCCAGAGAAATACAGGGAAATAGCCAACTTGGTTATAAACTGAATGTCTAGAGGGAATCCATATAAAATGTGGATTAATGCAGTCCTGATGCATGTATTGTTTAGCATATGTACCATTCACTCAAATGGTGCATTGAGTTGTGACTGGGATCATTAATGTCTCTTTTTTTTTTTTTTCTTTTGCATTGGGAGAGTAATTGCATGTTCTGTGGTGGGATCTGCAGGTACGAAGACACGCGCTGGCACTGGGCTGTGAACCTCCCTCCCAAGCCAGGACACCTGCAGGAGGAGGAAAGCTCTGCTGGCCCGCTCAGGGAGTAAAGCATGATGGCATTTACACCTCGGTTGATCCTTCTGGTGTTGTGGGGTGGGAATAGGCGGGACAAGGGCTTGCAATGGCGTGTCCTGCCTGTGGGGTAGCCTTTCACCAGGGAGAGCAGAGCTACTGAGGCAGCTGAATTCGATATTCCTTGTAAGTCCCTTCCAACTGAATTATTCTAAATCTATTTTCACCATCCATCACCCAGAACCACCGAGTTTTGCTGGTAGCAGTCAAACGTCTTCATATGAAGCCCTGTGTGGTCCGAGGAGCTGTGTTATGCCCTCACCACATCTCGTGGTGTGGGAAGTGTGAAAAGCCAGCAAATGGCAGCAAAGGAAAGAAAGCCAGGAAGGGAGTTGCAGGGAAGTCTGCTGAGATGCCCAAGGATCCCTCAAAAGAGGAGGAGCTACAGCAGCTCTCCTATCCCAGGAAGGACACTGAAGCTGTTCACCTGACTACTGATGGTCCTCATTTTCCCCAATCTACCTTTAAGAGCCCTCTAAAAGACCCAGCTCTTCCAGTCTGGGGAATGCATGAAATGTGAGATGCATTAGATGCATTCGGCAATAGCAGAAAACTTAGAGAAAACAGGAAAACCAACAGCAACAACAAAACCAGAAAAGGAATCTTGAAATTTGGCAGAAAAAATGCAATGCAAACCCCACAAGAACGTGAGTATCTTTGCACAAAGCCACTTACGGATGCATTCCTTAAAGGTAATCCCTTCAGACAGTGTGAAGCTGCCATTTCTTTGAAAGATATTAAAGCAGCTGTTGCTAGAACACAGAGAATTACTGAGCTATCTGTCAGGGGATGGACATTTGTAATGCTATATCTACTTTTTCTTTTTTTAAATTTACAGTTTATTTTGATACCAAATTTCCAGCTACTGCAGGTAATTGAGACTGCAAACAAAATCTCACTATCCACTGATCTGCCAAATCAAATTTTTTCTCCTGTAAGTATAGTGTTTTTCCTTAGCTTCAGAGAGGAAAAGAATTACGCAGAATGAATGAGAAAGAAAAGGGATTAGTTTATATAATGACCACAGCAGCCATCTCTCCCTTGATCTGTCGTAGTTCATTCTCGAAGATGCGAATGATTATTATTGTAATTTAGAACAGAGCTCGTTCATTTTCCTTCTGCTGCATCTGCTTACTACTCTCCAAATTAACACATATTTTAATAAAATCTAAATACCCTGACTATAGCTGGGATGTTGGATGACCCCAGCTGGGATATGGATGCAGAAAGATTCTTGTCATCTTTGTGTTGCCCTCCTGGAATGACTGTGCTCTGCCCTGGTCTTCGAAAGGAATTAAGGTAGCCATGAGGCTATTTTGATGACTTCTGGCTACCATAGGCCTCAGAAGAGGGCATCTAAGGCAGTAAATTAGCAGTTGTGTGTCTCCTGTGCTGTCTTCAAGTTATGTGGTGTTTCTGAGAGATCTCTAGGAACTCTCTGTCACTGGAGCAGCTCCCTGCTCCATGATGGTCCTCCCACACCCAGCACCAGGGCTGGGTGGGTGTTGCAGTAGGAATGGGCTAAGGGAGCTGAGCTTCCCTTGGGTTTTTTCACTAGCTAATGTCAGAAAATAGAATCATTCTACAGGTCTTCAAAATTGCATTGGAATTTTGCTCTCTTTGGGCTACTTGTACTCCCATGGACCAGTCCTATCCGTCTGGTTCTCCTGTACTGTGGCAATCAGACTTGATGCCAACACGGCAACTGGGCTCTCCTCCTCCTCTCTCTTGTCTGCACTGAGATTTTCACTGGTCTCAATTCTTACTGAGAGGGGTTTTTTAAACGAAAGTGTTGAAGATGAACTATTTCATATGCTTGTACTCCTGAAGTTGCTTTAACACTTTTGTAGCTCTAAGGTGAGCCAATTCACCCCTAAAATCCAGGTATTCACACCTAATCACTCCAGCACAGATGCTCCTCCAAGGTAGGAAAGCAGCCCTGAGGTGACAACTCTTTTGGGGGACTCAGGGTAAGTGATGGGATTTAACTCTGCAGAACTCATACAAAACTCACAGAGGCTCTGTCCTTCACTTCAAAACATCTGTTAATTCCACTTGCGTGCTCATCATCGAAAGGCTGCCTATATTTTTCCTTTTAGGTTTGCAAAAATAAGCACCGGTGAATGAAGATGAAAGAGAAATGTTGCTGGTTTCTTCCCTGGAGATCATATTTCTTACTTGTTGCATAACTGCTTATTTTAGCATCAATCAGCCAAGCCTTTGTTGTGCAGACAATTCTGTCCTTTTAAAGGATTTGTGCAGTATTGTTTCTTCCAAAATGCTTTTTTTTTTGTTTTTATTATTAGATTTATTTCCTCTCTTAGTAAATGCCAACTGACAACACCCTGCAACACCCTGTCAGAGCTCTTCATAAGTGTTACATAAATGTCATACTATGTAAACTGAGTGTTGTATGTAACATATACATGACCTTTCTGGAGAACCATCCATCAGGTGCTGTCTCTGTGCGTGTCACGTTTATGCATTTGTACACAAGCTGTGTTTAAATGTGCATATATGGTAGCCAAAAATCTATTAACATGAGTACTCAAAAAGCAGAAGTGTCCAAACTCTTGTCAGTTTTCAACGTCATCTACACCCTTTTGTTGAAGCAGAACAAGACTTTAATTGCATGTTCAAATACTCTTTCCTTCTGCATGGCTGTGTGTGCAGTGAGATGGTCAGCGAGGGGCTCAGCAATGCCTATTGTTCAGCACATGAGTCTAGGCAGAGCACATTATTCAGCGCATTATTCACATGTCTGACCACTTCTGGATTTCACAGCAATTGAAAATGCAGCTCCAATATTTCTCTGTGCAGTTTTCAAAGCTGAGCAAGGTGCTCACGTTCTGGATGGTAAAAATGTACTGAGGTTGCAACGAGGCATGCTGTGGACCGGCCATGCTGTGACACAGCCTTCTGTAGAGCTGTACTCCAGAAATCCTGGAGAAATGACCCAGAGGGTGGTAAGGCTGTAGCATGCTGCACAGGACCAGAGCAGGGACCTGCAGGTTCCTCAAAAGACAGAATTATTAATTTCCTCATGGCTTTTTCTATACCACTTTCCACTACACTGCTTCAGTGCTTCAGCACCTTCATTAATCCTCCCCAAACACTCATTCTGAAGATGGGTCAGAGTGACACATGGATGGATTAAGGTCAGTTTTGACTAATTCAGGGTACTCCATCTGAAAAGCTTAACGTCTGCGTTTTCAGAGCATTTAACATGATACAGCACTTCATACATGCAAGCACAGCACCCACTGCTTCCAGCTGCACAAAGATGGATGTCAGCAATTCAGGCTAAAGGTTTCCAGCCACGGACCCGCAGTGGGGGCAATACAGCCATCAGCAGCCAAAAGTTTGGGTTAATGACTTGTAGTGTTACACAGCCTGTGGCAAGGGCACGGAAAGAATCTGTTTCTTTGGGAGAGTTAATCCTTTTGTCACAGTCTGTCTGTGTCTTGCAGCCCTTGAGTCACTCCTTGGGCAGCCTTTGGTTATGCAGATAAGATGAGGATCTGGGCAAAATTTGTTTCTTTTTTGACTTACAGAGCAGATCCGTGCAGTGCAGGTGTCACAGAGAAATCAGATTGTGACAGTGTAGCTAAGAACTGCATTAGATTATGTGTGTGCACAAGAAAATGTCCAGAAACTTGTATGGAATGCCTCACTTTGGACACTTCTGATGTCCGGACCAGGTAACACAGTGACCTTCACAATATCCCTTAAGGCAGACTGTGCTGTAGATGAGGTGGGATCTGTAGGTGAAGTTCTGTCAGGGACTTAAAGACAGGGGATGTGCTCATGAGTCCCATTGCTCTTGTAATCCCAGGAAACGCTTTTTAGCCAGTAGATGATGTTTCCTGTTCCCTGGGGGCTGCTGAGAGGGCTCTGAGCACCTGAAGCAGCAGGTGCCCCAAGCACAGCATTTTGAGAGATTTCAGCTGCCAGAACTGGCCATGTTTATTGCTGTGTAGTGAACTGCTCATCAAAACCCTGTAATATGACTAATTTGGGTGAATTTATCTAAAAGACCATAAAAGGCTGCTTCATACCAAATTTCAAGACCCTATTTCAGTGTTAGACCTAAGAACCACATCAAGCCCAAGAATGACCAAAGTGATGCTCTTCTACTCTGCTTTCATCCTTGGAAGTGCCAAAGGGCTTGGAACGTTCGGAAAACATCCAGCACAGGCTGCCAAGGCAGAAAGTTACAGCCTAATTCATTCAAGTTTGGTAATTTATAAGAAGCCACAACAGGGATTTAAGTTGGGGAGCATCTGGCTATTGTAGCTCTGGCTCCTAATGGTTTATAATTGGTAATTCACAGTTTTAGGGCTGACCAGCTTAACGAATCGTAAGAGATGATGGCAGATTGTCACTGAAAGAGAGTCTTTAACTTGAATTTTAATCTTCTGCAGCAATGGTTTAAAACAGTGCAAGCCAACTTCTGTAGGGCCCCTGGGAGTTGGGGAAGATGTATGCCGCACATCCAATTATTATTATTATTATTTTAATTTAAGAAGCCGTTTCTATCCCGAAAGCACTGCTGTCGTTTTTAATCCTGTGGTAAACAGCTGGCAACAGGCAGCCCTGAACCACCCAGAGCCCAAAACACTCGTTTGGGGAGCACGGAGCAGGGTCACCCCGCGCGGAGTCGGGCGGCAGCCGCGCCGTTCCGCACCTCTCCGCGGAAACTCTGCGAAGTTTTTTTTGGGGAACACACACAGACACACACACGCGCACGGGTCGGGAGGTGGGGGGGCTCTTCTGTTGCAGTCGCATCCCCAGCCCCGCCGCTCCTCGCCCCTCCGGAGCGGCCGCGGTGCCGGCGCGGAAGCTCCGCGTGCCCGTCCCCCCCCGCCCCGGCGGTTCCCACGCCCCGCGGCCGCGGGACTTTGCTACGCGGGTGCGGGAGGGAGGGAGCGGCTCCGCACCGCGGCCCCCGCCCGCCCCGCGATGGGCAAGAGCCGTCTTTTTGACGCAGGAGAAATGGCAAATTTTAAGTAC